>BMAO01001052.1:0-144106 GCA_019973975.1 Trichonephila clavata | reverse complement strand
TGATTTTAGCACATTTTTCTTAAAATACATTAAACAAATCTAAAAATAACAAAAAAATCCCCATGTCTTCTTTTTCTTAAGAAAAAAAGTTGTCGCAACCAGTCGGATAACTTAAGATGAAATATTGATTAACATGAAATATACAACCTTCCGACAAACTACTAGGTGTTTTTATGCATATTTTTTCTCTTAACTCGAAACGAAAATCGCTTAACACGAACAGATTTCCTTTCTGGGAAGGAGCAAAATACGGAAAACACGAGCACTGCAGAGGGGTGTGAAATGGAAAAAGGTGGTTCCACGTAATTCCTAGAAATGAGGTTAACTTGGCTTTGTAATATCCTCTGGATATACTGTGACACAAACCAATTTTATTTCTCTTATAACTATATCCCCCTCCCTATAAAAGTCACACAAAAACATCTCATCTCTCATCAGTTGGCTTTGTAATTCGGGGTCGAGTACATCGCAGTCTGAGGTAAAACCAGTGAGTTTGGTTTGCATTATTCTTAGTGTTTTAGAAGAATTTTATTTGTGTGAACTCAATGGCAAAGAACTCAGGAAGAAAGCGAACTGCTATTTGACTTGAAATGAAGATGGAACTTCTTGATGTAGTTGATGAAGAACAGAAGACGAAAACTGAAATCTGTAAAAATTTTGGTATTGCTGACTCATTAAAGAACAAGAAAAATAAATAAAATTATTTTTAAGTCAATTCCTACTTTGAATGAATGAATAGAAAATATACTATTAACGATTGAAAAGTTTGAACGATATATATGTAATGACTTCTTCTAACTCTCCTTAACTGTACTCCGTGAAATTTTTTCCTAGTTCGTTCGCCTAAGACTGTTATAATCTTAATCTAATTATACGAGCGTATAATCTTCATCTTAATCTAATTGCTCCCGCTCATTTGCAGCCAATCACGACTCCTGTTATAAAAGAGTCGTACGACCTTCACCGCCACTATAAAAACTCTGAACACACGGTTACGCGCGCTTCTTCTCTCTTGTCATCATGTAGTGTGTTGCAGCTAGTATTTGCTTTATGTATGATATTTGAAAATTCATTATTTTGCTCCTTTGCTTTACGTGTTCAAGATGTGAAATAAAAAGTTTAATTAACCACAAGAATGCCACTGCAAGCTCCATTCAAAAAATCCATCATTGCAACATCGTCGTATTACATATATATATATATATATATATATATGTCAGGTTTGAAAAGATTAACTTTAAAGTTAAGGGATTAATAAACAAAAAATAGAGCGAACTCTTTATCATCGCGTAAGGATTTGTGGGTAAGTAAGCCTATTTAAAGGTGGAGCGAGCGCTGACGAAGGCGAAATTTCCTTCCTTGCGCTTCCTCCAGATTTTTCCCTGGTTCGTCTCCCTAGTGCGGACACTTGGGTGTCAATTCCCCGCCCCCCACGCCGGGGGCTTCTTGATTTTCTAATTTCTTACGTGGATTTGCTATTTCTCTTAACCTGGGTAAAAGCGCTACGCGCTGTAAACCCGATAAGTCATTAAATTTCGTTCGTTCGACGAAGGCGAACGCGTACTGGAGAGAAGTAGCTGGTGGACTCCTGGCCGGAATACCGTCTATTGTTCTATAGTGTTGGCGCCAAAGGGACGCCATGTTGGATATTAGAGTACTGTTGTGAAAAAAAAAGAAGAGTTAACAATAGAAGATGTCTCATCATTTAACCCGCAGGCCTGGGGCCTGTCATATATATATATATATATATATATATATATATATATATATATAGGGAGAGAGTGAACTAATTGTAGGAATTGATAAAAAGAGCATTATTTGTCTGCATTGTTGTAACAATGGCGAGTTTGGCTGAAAAACCAGTTTTAGATGCCAACTTTTGTCATTGTTTTAACAGTTTCATTGTTACAACAATGAAGACGAATCTAAGTTGGCATAAACCGGTAATTAATTTAATTTAATATATAAACCAGTATAATTAAGTGATTAATATTTGAAAAACTGTATTAACATCAAGTGTCATCCACTACAAGTTTAAAAAATTATTTGAACTTGATAGGATGAGTAGAATGTATTTTATTATCAATTGAAAACTTGAACAAGATAAATATATATAAGTAGATATATAGAAAGAGTTAGAGCTAATAGTAGAATTGAAGCCCAAGCTGTTTGCTGTCGATGTGGTACGAGTGCTAATTGATATTTGTTTCTACTTCTAACTGTAACTGTTAATGATAACATACAACAGTGGAGTAGCGACCATTCTATGAGTGGAACTAATTTTTAACCAACCCTTATGGCTTAAAAGTAAAAAATAATGCAAGAAAATAGGTTGTTTCAAGACAATTTAGAAGTCGACAATTTTGTAATGAAAAACAAACATGGATCCCTAATTGATTGATTTGTGAAAGTGTTGTATTTAAAAATACCAATAATTACGAATCGTTCAATGACACTTTTTCTTGAAAATCTCTTTCAAGAAGCGATAGATAGGCTTTCTTGAATAATCTTTGCAACAGCAACAAAGTGTTTTGTCAGTGGTATTGTCACAGCGGTAACAAGTGCATCCTACAAATTTTTTTACATTCTTGAAAATCATATGAAATCATTTACTGATGCAGAAATTGTGAAGGAGTGTCTCTGAAATGCTTCTCCAATTTAGTTTTTGATAAAGTCTGCGACAAAAATAAAAAATATATTAATTAACAATTTAAAAAACAAAATAGGAGTTTTAATATTTTGATCCTTCTCTACATCTAAGTTTCCTATGTTATCTTGGTTTCAAAGCGTTTCTTCCCCCCCCCCCCCCATTAATCCTCATGTTTCGGCCCGCGTGAAATAGCTGTCTCGTGCTTGTGGCCTGGCAGAAAAAAGGTTGAGTAACCCTTGTTCTAGATAAACCATTACACACTTGATTTACTGTTTCTATAATATAATTATATGATCTCCCTTTTTTGAAGTTTTGAAGTAATAAACTTGCAAATAATTCGGTACAGTTATAAAGAGAACTAAAAAGAGATCTTCAATTTCTCTTATTCTTTTTTTTTTCTTTTCGAAAAAAGGACGTTCCGAAATATTCGTCATTTTTTCCCACGAAATTTTTATTGCCCCCAAAAAATTCCATCGTGAATTGTACACCTTGCACCATTTTTTGACATAATTGCCACCAACACTGTAACAATTGTCGTACCATGCAATAAGTTTGAAAAAAACCACTCTGGTAGAACTCGGTGCCCTACAATGCAAGGATTTGTCCCAGAGCCTTGGCCATCTCAGCACTGATTTGTAAGGAATTTTTCCCGCTGGTGAGCTTACATTCTTTCCACGTCGTTAAAATATCCCTGACATCTGGGACATGTGGCACACCCCTGTCTCATGACCTGTGAGGATTCTGAACAGGTACTCATTTGTTTCAGTACTCATTCTTCCTTATTCTCTCTTTTTGACAACTTAAAACCTCATGGATCATGTGATGGTCTTCAGCGCGAACAATGCGCATTGTGAGCACCATTATGCAAATATCCACTTACACCAGGGCTTCTCAAACTTTCATTGTTTGCGACCCAATATTAAATCATAATTTCCATCGCACCTCCCTTCCTAACAACAACAATATATTGAATTCAATACTACTAAACTTTTAATTAAAGCTGCAATACGACTTTAAACTCTTAAGTGCTCCAGGTGTATATAAACGTCTCATTCACTGCCTAGGTCGTATATATACATCTTTCCGAAGTGCGATCTTTTCTGTACACAGCTATCCATAAAATTATTCCGAAGGCTTTGGAATGCAATAAAAGGAGCTTGACAGTATTTGTGAATAATTTACTTATTTCAGATTATTTGCTTATTTATTCCCCCCCTCCCCCCCCCAATACAATATACGCTTGCCTACGTAGAAAATGGTGGCATTGGAGAGCAAATCGCATAACTTTTTATCTACAGTTAAGGAATTGATTATAAACCGTACAAATTACCAAGATACGTGTTAATTTTTGTATATAATTTAAAATATCACAAGCCTTTGGGGTCACTGGTAATTATTAAAAATTTCAAAGAGTATTGTTAAATTAATTATGAAATACATTGCGGGCACTACTGATGTATTTATAAGTTTATTATATCAGAATAGATGTGTATTGTATTTTTTATTATGCCAGAATATATTCTGTTTGTTTACTCTCAGTAAATTAAATTTTTTAAAAGAATCTTTTGTTTTCGACTTTTCAATGTGCTCGTAACCCCCACGTAGATTTATCACGCTGCCCTAGGAGGGCGCTCCCTACAGTTTGAGAAACGCTGACTTACACCATGTTCTGTACTCAAAAGATATTTTTTCCATATGGGAATGTGGAGGGATGCCCACTCCGACCTGAACCCTCGACATTCTGCCTACCTTCCTTGAACATGCAGCGCCAGAGACCAACCGTTTAACGAAACGATCTATTCACAATGTACGGTCTGTAAGCGTCTTTAGATGACAAACACACTACGCTCGTGAGTCTATTCTTAATGGATAACAGCCAGCTCTTTCATTGGTGGACATTTTGTCAGTAGACGTATGCCTCCCTCTGTGATTTGTACTCACATGCCAGCCCCCTCCTCTTCTCTACTCTCTACTCTCTCTTCCTCGGCGCTTTGTGCGTACGTCATCCCTCAGACGTTGACACTACTTTCTTTGTTTAACCAGCAAATAATATAGTTCCTTATGCTGACAATATATATATATTTATATATTCAAAATTGTTTTACAAGAGAGATGATTTAACATGATCAATACTTAAAAGAATTGCAATTGCAAGATAACCAGACAACAGAATTTAAAAGGAGATATAAAAATTGGAAATAACAGAGTTAAATATAAAAATATAAAAGAATGGATGCTACAGTATTATCAACATTGCTGGCTAAGGACAGCTTGTATACAAAAAAATTCCTCTTAAAAAATTTTGTTTGTATAAAAGTGGGGTTGAACATGTTTTTTGGCAGGCCAACCTTCCCACTTTCTGTTAATAATACCGAGCAAAAACCTAATGGAAATAATGGATAGGAAATCTAAATCCATTATGAGAAAAAGGTAGCTTACCTAAAAATTGCATATAGAAATGCAGAGCCTGCGTTAAATCTGAGTACAATAAACAAGTTTTTGCCAAATTCTGGACCCAAATACAAATCCAAAACAAAGCAATGGCTGAAAAATAGCACTTAGCAAAAGTTTGAAAAGAATAGAAATAATAAAATAAGAATTGTAAACATAATACCATTATCTTAGAGACTCTAAGATAATATGATTTAAATGTTATAATAAATTTTAAAAAAGTAACTTTATCTAAAACTAGAAATCGGGGGTATTTAAAACTATCTAGGAAGAATAATAAATCTAAAATATTAACCTGTTAAAACTATGGAAATTTAATCCTTACTACTTAGAATTTCTTTATTCAAATATCTATTAATAAAATTAATTGGGTATTTTTGAATTAAACAGTATTTAGTAAAATGTTCATAGTTTTTTATTTTTGCTGTTTTATTGGAAACTAGAACTTTATTGCGTAGTTTGTAATTAATAACAATATTTCTGAATATAGAAACATGCTCATTACTCTCCCAATAAGGTTCTTTTAAAATATTGTAATTAAAGTCTTCTCGTTTATCATAAAAATTAGTAACTATTTTATTATCTTTAATTTAATTTCTATATCAAGAAAATTTGCTTCATAACTGTTACTATTTGTCTGTATTAAACTAAAATATTGTGGATAAAAATTAATATTAGGTTTAAAGTTGTCTTGCTTGCCAAAAATAATTATATCATCTATATAACGAAAAAAGTAATATTCTTTGTTGTCGTCTGTGAAACTGTTTTCAAAATAATGTAAATATAAATTGGCAAGACAGTTGCTAGCTGGGCCACCTTGTGGTAGACCCTTAATCTGTTGATAAAAATAATTACCATTACGATAAACATAATTCTCTTTAGAACTATATATATATATATATATATATATATATATATATATATAAATGTAGTACAGCGTTTCTACAACTGTGGGTCGCGCCCCCTAGGAGGGCATGATAACTATACGAGGGGGGCACAAGCATATTGAACTGTCGAAAACGAAAGATTATTCGAAGAAATTATTAATTTACTGAAAGTAACAAACAAAATATATGCTTACATGGTAAAGAATAAAGTACACACACATATTTATACTGATATAATACCTTTATAAAAATATATCAGTACTGAACAATGTATTTTGTAATTAATTTATTAGTACTAAGTTAAGAACAAATTTAATAAATACCAGTGACCTTATGGACTTTCAATATATACAAAAGTATTAATTAAGTATTAATTATAACAAAAATTAATACTCATCTTCATAATTTGTACGGTTTATAATTAATCCCTTTAATTGCTGATTAAAAGATATGCCATTTGCTCCCCAATGCCATCCTTTTCCACGTCAGGGTGCGCATGAGAATGTAGGGTTGGGTAAGAAAAGGAATTAATAAGCAAATCCTCTGAAAGATGTAAATCCTCCGCAAACAGTGTCAAAGTCCTCTAATTGCCTTTCATAGCTTTCGGAATAATTCTGTGAATAGCAGTGCAGAGAAAAGATCATTCTTTGGAAAGACGTACATATACGTTCAAGTCAATTAATGCTTTAACAGAGTGAGACGTTTATATACGTCGGTGGCACTTAGGATGTTAAAGTGGTATTGTAGCTTGAACGTAAAAGTATAATTTTCTTAAAATCAATACATTGATACTGCATGGAAGGTTAATATTATGTGCGATAAATATTATGATTGAATTTTGGGTCTCCAATATCGAAAAATTGAGAAGCACAAATATAGTAAAAATTTAACATTTTTTGTATGTTTTGAAAATAATTGCTCCAGTGGCTTTCTATTTAAGCTTTCACTAATTTTATTTGCGCAAAACTAAAATGATGAAAAGTTTTTTTTTAAAATCCTGGAACAAAGTTTTAAACGTTAATGTCATCTTAAAAATTGTAAAGAAAAAAATGGCTCCAAATAAGTTTATTGAATTTCAAATTATATGGAAATATGGCTTATAAATCTAGTGAATTTTGTAAAAAAACAATAAACTTTTAAAGATTAATCATTCTTAAATATCGCGTTTTTATAACGAGCGCAGTGATTGTAGCTTTTGTAATTATAAGATCAACTAGGTTTATGATATTTTTTTAACTATTTATCGAGTAATATGTTTGTCGAATTCAAAAGCCAAAATCAGATATTTTGACTTTTGTAATAAATAATAAATTTAATTAAATTCATTACTCTAAATTGATATGATTAAATGTAATAATGAGAATAAAACTAACGATTATTTTAATCAATTTTGTGATTTACAGAGTGGTATGGGCTTTTACTCTAAGGCGTGTACAGTTTTCAATAGTATCGACTTTAAATTTAGAATTAAAAAAAGGAATCGATAAAATATTATCTTTCAATATTTCAACTATATAGTTACTACATACTATACACAAACCACAAACTGACAGAAAATTGTTGGTATTGATTTTATATATTTCAGAGAGAAAAAGCAAAACAACAAATATTTTATGTGTTTTCTTAAAAGCATCACTTAAAAGAAAAAAGTTTGCATACAAAGGACTAATCAATTCCAAGCATGATATCCAAAAAGAAAACTCGTATTTCAAAAATGTGTTAGCTGAGTTTTTATTGATTCATTTTTGAAAGGTTATTACATTCCACCTATCACTCATTCAAGATCGTTTTAGATAATTACTAAACTGTTTAGAATTTAGAATTATTGAAAGTTTTTTTATTCACCGTATTGAAAACATGGAGTTCTGCGCTTCAAAATATTTTTCTATTGTCACACAATAAGAACTGGTGTATGGGAGGTAAAACTGAAAACTTACGTGTAAATTTTTCTCTACTTTGACTTTTATACTTCATTTTATTGACTTACATTTTATTGACTGTCCTCTATTTCCATTTATCAAAGCTCTCTTTCATAGATTCTAGAATCATCGTAGAACTTAAATTATTATAAACTCATTCTGTATCTTTCTCAAAGAATGTTCACGGAAAGTAGATTGTGACTTCTAGTGTTGTTCTTCAAATAATTTTTATTATTAGCTTCTTCTATTTTTTAGAGCAAATTTAAAAATGGCTGATAATCATGCATTTTGAAAAGTTCCCGATTGCCTTAAATTTATCGATAAGTTATGAAAATCTCGATGGATTCATGCATATTAGAAAAAGTGATAGCAGATATTGAAGTAGAATAACTTGAAAACTTTTATCATGTCTTCAAATCACATACGTTTAGTGTATCTATTTTTGAAATTTCATTTCGATTTTCTTAGAAGTTAAAACTATACGATTAAATTATATCGATAGTATAGCTATTAGTTATATCCATTAGAAAGGAGTAATTCGTGTTCTAATGCTTCGTCGTTATTTCCATTTTTTTACTCTAACGTATAGATATAATTGAACGTATATTTGTGACGTATAGTTACAGTGCTTGTTTTTCCAGATTTTCTGATTGTTAGCAGTATGTGTTTTCTCTTACAAGTCTTTCAAAACATTCCGTTTTGAAGTAGAAATTACTCAAAGTGAAAAATTAAAGTTTGTGTTGTGGCAACCTGCAACAAATTCAATACCAAGAATGATTAATGCATTATTGAAATAAAAGAAAAGAACCAATAGCATTTCATTTTTTTTTGTAAATAACGTTTTTCATCACTATCGAATGTTGTCAAGTCGTTTATAGTCATTGCCAGTCATTTTAATAAAGAATCTATGTTTTCATTGGATTAAATTCTGTGTTCAATAGCATCAGCTAAGCTCTGATGTGTTTTGATTGCATGCAAAAAGAACTTCTTAGTATTCTGTCTTTACGTGAGGATAAGTAAATTGTTGAGACCTGAATAGTTGTACTGAAAGTAAATTTCGTAAGAAATAAATACCCAATACGAGAAAAAAATATAAAAGAAATTTAAGTTCAAAAATGTAAATTTGATATTTTTATTATTTACTTAAAATAAGAACAATTTTGAAGCTTCTACATATTAATTCCTAAATCAAATATGTCAAATATTTACAAAGGCATTTTTTTTCTTTTCAATATTTGTTTAATCTTTCCCTTACAAATACGACTGAAAGATAGTTTTTTGAAAAAGGTTTTGAAGTGGTTGCTACTCGTATTCAATTTATTCTGTACATTCAGTTATTTTTCATCTTTTAATATTTCAATTATCACCAAAACTTCTCGTATGTTAACAGCTGTCAGGGCTACCTTGGCTGTCATATTAGTAGGATACAGATGGCTGCTTTGTTATAAGTTCTACAATTTGAAAAATATTGCCACTTCATTGGATAAAAAAGAAGGAAAGAGAAAAAAACCAGCTCGTTCGATATATTGTTTGATATCCATTAGTATCTTCTTCCAAGTTTATCCAGTTGTTTTCGAAGGTTTGTTTCACACACAAGAGTTCCAAATCTGCATTATTTATGGTATCAGAATAACTGGTTTCTATGCTACTGTTTGTAACATAATACAAATGACACATTCTGCAGTGCTATATACATTACCATTCACTACATTCTCAATATTTTATGTCACTATTTGCTCTCAAATCAGATCGGAACTTTTGTCTTTTCAAAATCTACTGTCATCAAAAACAATTCTGAGCTACGAAGAATCTCTGAAAGCTTTTTCGTGTATCAAAACCAGGGTAGAAGCTATTGACAAAGAAGTTTCTTTCCTGATCTTCTGCAGCATTGCTTTTACTTCATCTTTTATGTATTGTTTATTGCATGCTGCCTTTGACCCAGTTTATTATCATGGTCTGAAATTATTTGATCTTATTCTTTTCTCTCTCTGTATTTCCACGATTTTCCTTGTCACAACTGTGTCAGCATCCTTAGTTAGCGAAGCTTCACAAGAAATTGCAAGTACAGTAAGATGTCTTACGGCTCCATCAGTGGCAACAGGAGTCAGCCTACAAAGATTTTTACTTGTGGTGGAGAAAGATATTTGTTTGACAGTTTGGAAGATAGTGCCGATTAGAAGAAACTTCATTATTGGTACGATGGGAGCTATTCTAACTTATAGTGTGTTGTTTCACGGTTTAAATATATAACTTGCTATAAATTATTAGATTGATGCATATGAAATGTCGAATGTTCCTTATGTGGAAGTATATTTCTCAGTGTTTTTGTTTTAGCGTAACCTCGCTTACACTCGTATTGTCCATTTCCAGTCACATTTCAAAACAGATTTTCTTCAAAATGCTTCATTTTGTTATTTGTTTTGAATTTCGTAAGGATATGAATTCAACCCAAATTTTTGTAGTTTTTTATGAATTTAAACTTGGTGATAATCCCGCAAAAGAGCTGCGCGTGTGTAAACCAGTCATTTCGGAAGAATACTGTTAGAGATCGAAAACTACAGCTTTAGTTTGAAAAATTTCGATCGTGATTTTTCTCTAAGAATTTAACCACTTGGAATATCAAAGCATTTGTAAAAAAGTGATAATCTGAAAGCACTGGTGGAAACGTATCCATATGTATCTGCTATACTGCTAGTATATTGACAAAAGGCATAAAAAATTGAAAATTATACGCCTATCACTTGTTAATCGGCGTGATCCAATATTTCTTCATGACAAAACTCGACTGCATAATCCTACAAAATAATGAACAAATTAAATGAATTAAAGTATCTTTTTGGCAAGACTCAGCTTTTTCACCACATCTTTCGCCAACCGATGTTCGTTTTTTAAATATTTAGAACAGTTTTTATGGGCTAAACAGTGTAACAGTCTGAAAATTTAAATGAAAAATTCCTATCAAAGTTAAGAGATTCTAAAGATCAGAATTTCTTTAAGAGAGGTAACTATGCATTCGAATCCCAATGGGAAAGGTATATTGAATCCAATGGAACATATTTTGATCAAATAAATAGGTTTTGAAAAATATATGCTGTTTTATATATTAACTTAAAACTCTGACATTTCATTAGTACCAACCTAATGTTTCACCAAATTAGATTAAGTACTTGTATTCCAATCAAAACAAGATGAATTTTTACTGGAATAGAGAAATTTTATAGAGATTTATTTATTAAAAGAAAACACAAAGCTGTTTTTCAAGGCTATACTTCTTCTTAATAGCTTCAATTTAAATTATTTATCTGTTGTTATTATTTTCACTTTTCACTCTGTGATAAAAAAAGAACCGAATACCAAACTGAAAACTTTTTTCTTTTTTTTTTACCAAAGGATTTTGTCACTATGAAATCTATATATAACATAAATTATATAATGCAATGAAAATTTATTTTCGTCTCCACTATTTGACTATTCTCCTACAAATTCTTCTGTCTCATCTGTAAATGAATCTTACGGTATATTACTGAAATTGAAAATACTTATAATCGAAAGAAAAAAAAAACAATTTTCGGGTAAATAAAACAGAATAATTAGCCTCTAATTTGATAAAGAACTTTTCAAAATCTTAGAAAAATTTCAGAAAATCCTTTATTGTTGTCAAGTGAATATTTACAGCAATTCTGTTTCTGAAACAGTTTGTATATAATACAGTAGATGAACATTTCAATTACTCTCCATATTTCTTCGAAATCTTCAAATAATTAATTTAAAATTTTCGGTATTGCTTTTTCATGTCGGACATAACAACAACGCATTCAAGAGCAATCAGAGTTCTTCTGTGTACAAATTCTTAAATCCTTTTCCTAGATGTTCCATGCATGTTTTATGAGATTAATGACAACTCTCTAGAACGCTTTGCAATCTTGTTCTACTGAGCCTGATATATGCAGAGCGAGAAGACATGAACATTTATCATTTGTGGTGGAATTATGCAAATTGTGAAATCGTCCGAAGTTTATCAAGGCCTGGAATGTAGAATAATATTCTTTAAAGATTGTTGTTAACAATTTTGTATAGACATTTATCAGCTTTCTGCACGTTACATTCTAGTGTGTAGAAATGAACAGTTATTCAGACTTTCTCAAGTGTATCTGCATTTAAACAATGCTATGAAATGCGCGTGTGCGTAATATATCGCATGATCTATGTTATTTCAATTAAAACTATTCCTTAGTTGGAAATGAAAGAGATGCAATTTTGACAGTTCTTAGTCTTTATTTGTACATGTTCAATATTGTGTGATTCCTCATTTCTACTTCTTATATATATTCAGAGTTACAATCAAACTAAGTGTTTTAATTGTTTTCACTATGCCTAAATTTCTTTGTTTTTTTATTTGAAAAAATCTCTGTCTTTAATATTTAATTATTAAAAATAAGACATCTATAATATTACCTTTACTAATTAACAATCCATTAAAATTCATGTTTAGCGTATTATTTTTCACAGAATGAATGATAAAGTTATTTAAAATAAAATATGAGTTTTATGTACTTTTCTGTTTTACTGGTGTCAATGTCGCCAAATTGGCGTTATCAGTGACATCTTACAATGTACACGAGAAAAGTTTTAATATAAATATTAGTTCTCATTGATTTTTCAGTCGTTTTTAATGTATTATGAAAAAGATAATACTGATAAGAAAAGTTCACGATTTTTATTTTTGAAACTTTGTGGTAAAATGTTACCAGCTGGAAAATCGCATTTGGCGTCGGATGTATCATTTTTGGGAACTTTATCGCCTGCGCCGGCGAAATGGAAAAGTACCGAATGTGTATAAGTTATGTACATGAGAATGTTAGTTATAATGTAAGGAAAGTCGTTGCTTGTGAATATTATAATTTTAATCTATACAAATAAATAAAACTGAAGTGTCTGTTTGTAATTTCAAATTAGCAGCTTTTTACTAAATGCATTTAAAGGCCTATACGGTGTATATCAAAAAATCAATTAAAATTTTTGTGTCTGTCGGTCTGTCTGTTTGTTCCGGCTAATCTCGGGAACTTCTGGTCTGATTTTAAAAATTCTTTCACCAATTGAAAGCTACATTATCAGCGAGTAACATAAGATATATTTTATCTCCATATTTTTACAGGAACGGGAACTATGCGGGTAAAACGTTGACGTTGCTTACTCCCCGCCAAGTTGGCGCAAAAATATGCATTTGCTCAATAATGGAAATTTTAATAAATATTTTGTCACATTTGTAAAAAATTACTGAAACATAGTGTTATTTAGCATCTTTACAAAAAAACAATTTTTTAAAAGGTTTTTTATGGTTATTATTTACGTTACGTTTGTTAAATGTCAAATTCAAACTTTGAGAAATATCGCCAAGTTGGCTAAGAATTTCTCTATTCCGACAATCCCAGATATTTTAATGCAAATTTTCTCCCACTTTTTAAAGAGGGAAACGAAATAAAGTTTTAGAGCGAATTGCGCGCGCGTGATATTGAAAATTCTATGGTAATATTAACTGACAGTTTCATAAAAAGTTTTGATTACTTAAGTAGTTTTGATTAGTTTGAATTTTTTTAACCTAATTATACAATATTCATATTTTGCACAAAATTTTTCACTTATACTGAACCTAGATATTTTACATGGAGGTATTACTTTGAAGATATACTATGGAGGCATCCATACTATGTCACTCGCCAAATAAAATTAGGGAGCTTTACGCAATACTTATTTCATCTTCGGTCTTTCTAATCCTCAAACCTTTTGGAATAAGTACAAAGACTACATGGCGGAAGATATTTTGCTACGAAAAACAACCAAATATGCCTTTCAATGAACACATCTGCAACGAAACGCAATAAAGGTTTTCAGAATGGTTAGGAAGAAGAATGATTTTGGAATGATTAGTCCTAGACGTGTCGACGGAAATGGCTTCAATAATGAAATTACTTGAGAATTAAACTACGATTTTATAGCATTGCAACATCAAGTAACAGAATTTACCCCTCAATTAACTCCAGAACAAAGTCACGTTTTCCAACAAGTGTTACTCAAAGTAGAATCCATCAGTGGTGCACTCTTTTTTCTCGAAGCCCCTCGAGGAACAGGCAAAACATTTTTGCTAAACTTATTACTAATGACCATCAGAAAATCCCAGAAGATAGTAGTTGCTATGACTTCTTCTGGTACAGCCGCGATTTTACAGACCAATGGTCGTACTGCACATTCCGTTTTAAAATGATCACTTAATCTTGCATTTGAAGATTCACTCATCTGAAATTTCAACAAAAATAGCTCTCAAGGCGGGATGCTTCCACAATGTAAGCTTTTAGTGTGGGATGCAAGTACGATGTCTCACTAGAAAGCTATAGAAGCGTTAAATCGGACTCTTCAGGATTTACGAGATATACAGATATTATAGGAGGAATGGTAGCTTTATTATATATTAGCTGGTGAATTCAAGCTAATGGGGAAAAGTTGAAAAATTAAGTCTGAAAACGAATATGAGAGTGCACATCTTCATAATGACGTAGATTCTGAACATTATGCCGAGACGCAATTGAAAATTGGTTATGGATGTTTGGACGCAAATACTGGAGGTTATATTTTACTTTCAGAGAATTTTGTAATGTAGAAGAAAATGATGTAAATTTTATTGCTCAAATTTACCCGGGCTTGCAACAAAATTTAAATTGGGATCAGTGGTTGCGCGCAAGATCAATATTAGCGCCTAGCAATGACATTGTCCATAAAATCAACATTGAAAAGTTAAACGACGTGCGGGGAGGAGGGGGGGATTGAAGAAATATTTATCAATGAATACAATCATGGATAAAGAACAAAGTACTTCATATCCTATGGAGTTCTTAAATTCACTTGAACTTTTGGGTGTACCCTCACATAAACTTCAACTAAAACTAAATGTACAAGTTATGCAGAATCTCGATGCTACTCGACTATGTAAAGGAACGAGGCTTTGGATCACAAAACTGATGCAGAATATACTTGGTGCCAATATTGGAACATATGACATGAAAAGGGATAGTGTTATCATACCTCGAATTCCAAGTATCCCCACTAACCTACCATTTCAATTCAAACAAGTTCGATTTCCAGTTTTACTGTTGCTATTAACAAAGCTAACATTTCAGGTAGCAGGGGTGCATTTGGAAAAGCAATGTTTTTCCCATGGCCAACTATATGTAGCCTGATCGGTGTGCCCAATGCCCAAATCTTCACATATTTGCAACTGACGGAAGAACATATAATACGGTATACAATAGCATCTTAGAATAATATTCTGCTTTGAACTCTTTTAAAGAAGAATTATATATTAAATGGAGATACTTTCCATTTTTAAAAATATAAATAGTTTTAAGTTATTGAATTTTTGTAGTTAATTTTAATAATAAATTACGTTTTCAGTTTTTTTTAAACTAAGCTCAATTTTAGACATTTTAAATTTTATTGGTTCCAGTCAAGCAATAAAAAAAATTACCATATTATATTGTTTTCTTTCCAATGATAATGATTACGACTTTGACAGTTATTTAAAGACATCAACGTGAGCGGAGCCGCGGGTAAAAGCTAGTATAACATAAATACACACACACCAACAGAAAGTAATATCAACGTATTACACATCCAGATATAAATTATTTACACTATTTTAAGAGTTTATTACACAAAATTTGTAGCAATGTGTTACTTTTGCTGAGTAGAGATTAACTTAGAAAGGTGTTTTCAAAAATCGAACCACAAGAGATTTACGGGTGATATAAATAAATAAAAAATCATTTTTATCAGCTATTAGACTTAAAATTTAACAAATGTGTTTTTTTTTTTTTTTGTTCAGCTGAGATGTATAAAACCTTTTGTTGTTGTTTAATTTGAAATTCACATAAAATTAACTCTTTAAAAACTTCTTTATCCTTCAATCTGTATTGTTTAATTTTTCAATTCACCCGTGCGAAGAACGGATGTGCCAGCTAGTATATTCTAATACTTTAGGCTTAACTCCTACCCATATCCGGAACCAAAATTATTAATGTTCTCCAAAAATGAACTGATGTTTATTTTTTTCTTTATTTTTACTCAGAATTGTTTATTAAGGATTTTAAATTATTCTGACGTAGAGAGAAATTTCTATGTCATTTCTTCAATTAAATTATGTTTCTGATTCCCTCTCTAAATATTTGTCATCTTCAAAAACTAAAAGAAACATAAAGAAAACGAAGAATTAAACTTACGAAACCTAATTTTAATGAAATATGCCTCAAAATAGAATAAGAAGTCTTTTCCATTAAATAGGATTATATCTCTTCAAAGAAAATTGATGGCATCAGTGATTATTTGCAAATAGGAATAATGACCCTTCATACTTTTAGTCTTATCATTTAATGAAGTCTCTTTCATTTTTCTCCTTTCTTTCATTGTGTTTTGTAATCACTTAACTCCCACATTCTTATTATCTTTCTGACGCATCATTTTTACCATCACAGAATTCTAAATTACAGTTAAAAAAATCATCGCCAAACAAAAAAGAAATATATCTCTTCTCTAAATTTTGGTGCTTAAAAAGAAAAAAAAATTATTTAATTAATTGGACCTGAAAACGGGTGATTTAAATGCAGTAGTTTATTTAGATGATTTTTATGGAATTTTTTCCTTAATTAAATTACATTTTGCTAAATACTAAATCTTTATTTTATCGTTCTAAAAGAATTATTTTTAAAGCATATTTAAAAAATAAACACGCTTTTTATATTTGGTGCTTATATATTATACCGTCGATCAATTTCGCAGTGCCAAAAAAAAAATATCGCCATTTCAAAAAATGTCGCGAAATTATATAATTGTTAATTTAATGTTTGAATGTGCGCAAATACGGTTTTCCTTATTGGCTGCATATCGCGGAATTTGGCGACAGCTTGATTGGACGAAATTGGTCGTCGGAAAAAAAACGCAAGTACTCATTTTATCGTGTCGTTTCTAAGCAACAGTTTCTTCAAGAGCTTTAACAATAAACCATCGTTAAGAAAAAAAAATCAATAAGTAACACATTTTTCTAGAAGAAATTATTCGAAAATCTGAAGCTACAATCATCAAAAACCTTTTAAGTTTTAATATTTTTAAATTTATAAAAACATCTGCGAAATTTGCAATATGAACTAAAAAATCAATAAATCCTTACGTTTAATAACTTCTTACAAATCTGAAGATAAAAAAAAATAAAGGCAAACTGGTTTAATAAGTGTTTGTACTTAATTATGATGCTGGTTCAAGTGTAGTGCAGACAACAGTAGGCTATACACCCAAATAGTCAACAAGGAGTGCAAGTTGTTGTTTACTCCATAATGGTGTTTGCTATTTTTACGTAGTTGCAAAGCAGGAACCACCAATCCGGTATAGTGGTTAGTGACGCTGACTGATGTGCCGTCGGGCCTGGATTCGAATCCCGGATACGGCATGAATTTTTATGTGTATAGTGCCTTTGCGGCATAGGGGTACTCTAAATAGCTGCCGAGCCGCAAGTCCTCTCGTGAGGGTGGTTGGAGGCCCCTGACCACCCCTAGGGTTGTTCTCCTTCAAAATTGGGGTAGAAAGGAGCCAAATCATACTGTCACCTGCATGATGCTCAAAGCTACGGAAAACGACAGGCATACAATCTATTCCTTTGCCATGATGAATTTTTTGGTTACGATCTGACACCGTCAGGTAGGTAACATTAGCAACAACACATAGCAAGAACAGGGTCATATGGTGCAACTGGACCATTAAGTTTCTGGAAAAGGTTATGCTAAGCTGTTTTAGGACCATTTTCAGACATGTATGGATTTCATTCACCCAAATAACTTTGGAACAATAGATTGACAATGCACGATATTGCTGAAGTAAAACCATTCGCGATTCGATTGAGAAACATTCTGAACATTTCTAGCAATTTATTTGCCACCTAGATCGCCAGATATGAGTGCAGTATAATTTAAATGTGGTAGGAGTGAAAGGTTTTGTACAAAATGCTAGACCAGTAATACTTTCGTTGAAGGAACAGCATGGCTTAAGATTTTCTCAAAGCACCCTGACGGCTTGTTTATTGCTGAATGCATAATGGCACACTGACGGCACAAAGCTAGGTTGATTTGCTGAATGGTTTATTATTTATTTTTACAGAAAATCATAATTTTTTCGGAAAAAAATTTTGAATAGTTTTTTTTCTCAAGATTAAGGTATTCGTCTACCCTAAAATAGTGAATTTTGCCAAAAATTGACACATTTTTTATGACTATTATATAGGCCATCTCATTATCTTCATATAAATGTAAAGATTTTTATTTTCCGTTCATTGGAACAAAAACTACAAGTGTTTTGGCAAAAGCAGGTGTCATTACTTTAAGCAAGATGCCATACTTTAAAACGCGTTTTACTCAAAATGTGTGTGTTTTTTTGAAAATGCTCAAACGGGGCCAAAGATTGCTCAAAAAGTTTTGAAAATAATTAACTCAGATTTTTTTTTGCATATTCTGTATAGTAGTAGAGGTGTTTTAACCTTCAGGTTTATCAATCACTGTTTTATTACAAAATTTACAGTCCTTTATGTGAATATAATCACTGTTTTTTCAAGCAATTTCTTATAATAACTGAGATAATTCTCTAGTTTTTGTAAAAATTAAAAAATCTCTTATCCAGAAGGTAATTTCAAAAATGAATAGCATAGCAACCGAGAAGAATTGAAAAATTGAAAATTTGTTCATAAAATTTTGGTACAGAATGGGCCCCGTTTATGTTATTTTTTATACATTTTTACCCATTTTTAGTAATAATAATTTCTTTTTCTCTTCTTAATTTTAGCATATTTTTCTTAAAATGTACTAAACAAATCTAAAAACAAGAAAAGATCCCCAAATCTCCATTTTATTAAAAAAAAAAGTTGTAGCAAATAATCGGATACCTTAAACTACTTCCTTTAAATATTAAAACCCAGCTGAATATCTGAAATTTCAGTCCTGATTTGAATACATGAATCTAAAGTTTAAAAGTGAACAAACAGAGCTTTGCAAGGTGAAGCTTCTAAAAAATAATTGTTATGGAATAGTGAATACAATCACGCAAAGAGCTCAATATTGTTTTTTTTTACAAATATTTAATACTACAACACATTAGATATATAATATTAATTGGACTTTAATCCCAAAATATGACCATATTTACAGAGAGAAATAATAAAATCTAGTAAAAATTGAACATTTTCATAGTTTTTAAAATTATTGGATTGTAACTTTCTACTGAAGTTTCCATCATATTGATTTGTATAAAATAAGAATGGTGAAAAGAGTTTTAAAAAATCCTGAAACAAAGCTTCAAACCCTGATAGTATTTTTAAAACTTTGAGTAAAAAAAATTCTTAAATAACTTTATCGAATTTTGAATTATATGGAAAGGTTCTTTATATAAATCTGTTGAATTTTGTAAAAAGATTTAACTGTTAATATTTAGTCATTCTTGATTATCACGCTATTATAAAGACTGTTATGTTAATAACTTACTAAACGGAATTAGCAAGTAACATTCTTGTCAAAAGTCAAATTACATATGTTAACATCTGTAACAAATAATATAGTTAAATCCACTATTCTACATTGAAAAAATTTAATAATTAATAAGAATAAAACAAACGAATAATTTAATCAATTTCGTGGTTTACAGAGCAATATGGTCTTTTACACTAAGGCGTGTACAATTTTTAAGCCTATCGATTATATTTCAGTTTAAAAAAGGAATCTATAAAACACATTATCTTTCAATTTCCACAATAATTACTACATGCATTACCGGAAATTGAAAGCGAATAGTGTCAATATTGATTTTATGTATTTCAAAAGAAAAGCAAAACAATACATTCTGTATATTTGTTCTCAAAAACATCGCTTTAAAGAGGGAAGATTGCATAGAGAAAACTAATTACTTCCAAGCCAGGTATTCTAGAAAAAAACTCGAATTTTAAAAAGTACTAACTTAGTTTTTATTGATTCATTTTTGTAAAGAATGTTGTGTAATGTCTATCACTCGTTTCAGATCATCTTAGATAATTATTAAGCTGCTAAAGTTTTTTATTCACGTCACTAAAAAGATTGAATTCTGTTTTTGAAAATAAATTTCTGCTATCAAAGATTATAAACTGGCGTCAGGAAAGTGGAACTGAATTACATTGGAAAATAGATTCTTATTTGCATTGACTTTTATACTTTATTTTATTGACTAACACTGACTGACCTTTTATTGACTGTCCTACGTTTCCACTTCTGGCCCTTATGGATTTCAGAATCAACGTGAAAAATTATTATAAACTTTCTTGTTTCTTCATAAAAGAATGTTTATGGAAAGTATATTGTGGTAACTAGTGTTGTTTTTGAAATTTGATTATTAGTAGCTTCAAGTTTTTAGGCCAAATATAACCAAACCAAAATGACTGTTTCAAAAGAGAAAATATTGTGATAATTAGGATTGATCACTTCCCTATATTACTTTATTTTTATCGCTAAATTGTTATAGATTCATACATATTATAAATAATGACTCCAGATATTGAAGTAGAATACGTTGGAAGCTTTAAACATTTCTTCAAAAGTACACACACTTTGTGTATTCATTTCTGAAATTTCATCACAGTTTTCTTGAAACTTGAAATTTTACTGACATTCCTGAATAAATTATATCGATGGAGAAAGTTGATCCGTTAAATCGATTAGAAAAAACAGCAAATCCTGCTCTGAAGCTTTGTTTTTCCCTCCTTTTTTACTCTGACGTATAGAATTAGGTAAAACATCATTGACGAAGTTGTCTGTTTGTTAGAAGCTTTTGCTTTCTACTGCTAATCTCGTAGAATTTTCCATTTTTAAAAAGAAATTATTCAAAGTAGAAAATAAAAATTTATATTGTGGCAAACTGCGATCAGTTTAGGTCCAAGAACAATGCGATCCTTATTTAAATAAAAATAAATAATCCAAGTTTTGATTTTGATTTTCAGTAGCTGTTTCCTTCACTGGGGAATATTTCCGATAAATTTTTATAAAGAACCTGTTTTTCATTCGATTCAGTTATCTGTGCAATATCATCATCATCTACGTCCAACTAGGCTTTGATTGTATGAAAAAAGAAAGAATTAATTTCCTGCCTCAACATCAGTATAAGTTTCTAATTGTTCTACTGGAATTGAATTTCGTACAATAAGAATTACTATTTCAAAAAGAAGGATTGAATCTAGTTTTAGTTCACAAAGTGTAAATCTGAATCATTCCATTATTTGTTTACATTAAGACAATTATACAGTTTCCATGGATTAAGGAAAATATCTAAATATGTCAAATCTTCACAAAAGCATTTTTTTCCTTTTCAATATTTGCCTAATCTTTCCTTTGAAAATACGATCCAAAGACAGTTTTCAGAAGAAAGCTTTGAAATTGTTGCTGTTCATATTCAATGTATTCTGTACATTCCATTATTTTTCATCTGCTATTACTTCCATTTTCCCCCAAACTTCTCTTATGTTAACAGCTGTCAGGGCTACTTTGACTGTCATATTAGTGGGATACAGATGGCTGCTTTGTTATAAATTCTACAATTTGAAGGATATTGCCGCTTCATTGGATAAAAGAGAAGGAAAGAGAACAAAACCAGCTCGCTGGATATATTGTTTGATATTCATTAGTATCTTCTTTCAAGTTCTTGCAGTTCTTTACGCGAGTTTATTTCCTGCGTTTGGAACCCGCATTCTTTATGGAATCAAACTAACTAGTTTGAGTGCTATTGTTTATATCATAATACATAAGATACAATCGGCAGTGTTATACATGTTACCAATCACTACATTCTCAATATTTTATGTCTCTATTTGCACTCAGATCAGATCGGAACTCGTGTCCTTCCAAAATCTACTTTCAACCAAAACCATTCTGAATTACGAAGGATCTCTGAAAGCTTTTTCGTGTATCAAAACCAGAGTAGAAGCTATTGACAAAGAAGTTTCTTTTCTGATCTTCTGCAGTATTGTTCATACTTCATCTACCATGTATTATTTATTGCATGTTGCCTTTGACCCAGATTACAATAAAAGTAGCAAACTCATTGAAATTATTTTATCCTTCCTTTTTAATTCTGCGATTTTCTTCGTATCAACCGTGTCAGCATCGATGGTGGGTGAAACTTCACAAGAAATTGCAAGTACAGTAAGATCTCTCACAGCTCCATCAGTGGCAACAGGAGTCAGCCTACAAAGATTTTTATTTGTGGTAGAAAAAGATATTTGTTTGACAGTTTGGAAGATTGTGCCGATTCGAAGAAACTTCATTATTGGTACGATGGGAGCCATTCTTACTTATAGTGCTTTGTTTCACGGGTTAAATGTATAGTCTGCTTTTAAGTATTTCTTCAAATTAGCTAAAATTATTTTATTCAGAACAATAAATACTGAAATTTTATCGTGAGGTTTTGATTAAAAGAAAATGAGGCTATATAATTTATTTTCACTATTCGATCTTTGATGAAAAGAGGAACCAGAACCCCCCCCCCCCCAAATGATATTTTAACTTGACAGAATTGATATGATTGAATAAAATAACTTATGTTCATCCACTATTTAACTTTTCATTTTTTTAGCTTCTGCAGTTTCAAATATTATCTCTGATCCATTTATACGGTAAATTATTGGAATTAAAGGTATCTACATAATTCTGCTGTAAGCGCTGATAAAGGAGTAAAAATTTAATACTTAATCTGGAAGTTTCACTTTACTTTTAAGATTAACATATTTAACATTTTATTGTAATTGATCACCTTGTGACTTTACACGAGCTTTCTCTTTGAGTCAATCATTTATAGAAGCACGCACTATCTCCATCGCAATTTCCATCACTGCATTCTTTACAGAAAGTTTTATATTTTTCTAATTTGGGTGTCATTTGGGGCAAACATTTGCTTCCCATATTGACTTACATTCTATAGTCGAGTGGATTTAAATTCGGCTTGCTAGAAGACCAATCTTCATGTTCTGTTAAGGCCGACAATTTCTGTTTTAACCTCCGTTGGGTTTTAGCAAGAGTAGATTCCTGTTGCAAAGTCCAATTGTTTCCATTTAACAGGATTATGTTAGCAAGAAGCAGAGCGCTTTGAACCGGAACTGAACTGAAAACCTGAAAACCGCATTATTTTGGTCGGAACGAAAACCGCAACTGAACGGGGGGAAAACATCGGTTTATTTCGGTGCCACACATTTTCAATCATTTTGCAACTGTGTCGTTTAAAACCCTTTACAAAAAGAAGGAAAGGACACAACAGGAAAGCCTACGCCAAGTCCATTTGACCTTTTCGCATAAGAATGTCACAAACCAGGTCTTGATCTCCAACAACTGTACCATGGAAATGCCCCAGAAATCCAGGAGATTAGCGGGAGAAGCAGGGACAGGTAAAGAAAGACTTTACCCCCTGCACAAAGTTCATACCACGCAAGTGACTGCTTCTAAATCGCGCCAAGGCCGTCTGAAGAGCCCTAGATCGCCTGCACTGTAGAGATAGGCCAGAACTCTCTTAGCTGCGTGCCAGTGGGGACCCGGTGGGTTTCGCCACATCAGATTCATTTTACTTTTGTGAAGAGAATGAATTTCAGAATGGCTCAAAGCAGAGGAACTGGGGTGAGGGAGATCACAACCTCTACCAGCCAGCTCATCAGCTGCCTCGTTCCCAGGCACACTCCCATGCGACGGTATCCACTGGAGACACACTTGTTTCCTCTGACCAAACCTAACCAATTTGGAAATAATATCTAGACCAGTACAGTCCATAATCTTTGAACCAATTTTGTTACTCTAAACAGCTTATCAATTTTTTTAAATTTAACGTTGACCATATAATTACCATCATTACATGTACATTGCCTCTCAATTTCCTATTGCGATGTTAACTGGTACTTTTCTGTTTCAGTTTCGCTTGAAACTATTTGTAAAAGGCAGATTTAATTCTGTTGAATAAACTAGTATTGATGACTTTTTAAGAAAAATATCCATCTGAGCTATATTTTTCGCATTTCAGCATGCGATAATCCATGGATGTTTGAATGGACTGTTTAGATTGACCAACAAGAATCACGAACCTAGTTCTCATATGTTATTTTGAAGATGGATAACAGTGCCAATGGTCACCGTATTCTGCCCACCGCTCACATCGTAGATGCTGGTTAATTGTATCAATTCACATAGTGTAGCAATTAAAAAAAATCTTCTATAAATTTTGATAGAATTATAATTTTGTTTATTATAGAATTATATTTTAGAACAAATAAGAGTATACGTAGAATAAAAATTATTCATTCGGAATTGAACCGAAAACCTTTATTTTTGGCAAAACGAAAACCGAAACTGAACCCCATATAGTTTTTTAGTTGAACCTGGACAGTAAAATTACCGTTTGAAGCCCTGCCAAGAAAAGTCTTCTTTCTTCTGGAGTTTTGACGAGTTTTCATTGCGACTGTTTTGACTCGAGAACTATTACAGAACGTGGACGACTGCATCTACTATCGTCTGCAATGCAGTTGTTCTTAGAAAATCTCTTATTCGTTCGATGTCTAAATGCTTAAGAGCCTTAAAAAACACTGACGGACTTATGTTTTTTATGGTGAGAAATATGTGCTATACATGGTTCTATTCAAATTGTTGAAGCTCTGACATTTAGAAGCGCATACGTGAAAAACAACAATTATCTGAAATATATTGCTGACGATTTCCAGAGACGAAATTTTAAATCGTCTACTGCGTTTGAGCCACAACAGACAATCTCAATCCATTTTTGTGAAAAATGACAATTTACAGATAAATAAAACAGAATGGTTAATTTCTCATTTCATAAACGATTTTAGAAAGATTTCAGGAGGTCCTTAATTGTTTTGTATTGAATGTTTATAACAAAAGGCAAGTTCTATTTCTAAAATGGATTACAAATCCATGGATAGACATTTCAGTTACTTGACATGCTCCTTCAAACTCCTCTAATAATTCTATTAAAAATATTTGGTATCACTTTTTGGCAACACGCATTCAAGAATAATCAGAGCTCTTTTTTCGACAAATTCTCAAATCATTTTCCTGGATGTCCCATGTTTATTTTTTTAGATTAATTACAATTCTCGGAAACGCTGGCCGTCTTGTTCAACTTAGCTCGATATATTCAATGCGAGAAGACATGAATATTATCTTTAACATTTGTGGTGGAATTATGCAAATTTAAATCATCCGAAGTCTATCAAGGACTGGAATGCAGAATAATATTCTTTGAAGACTGTTGTTAACAATTCTGGAGAGATATTTATCAGCTTTGTGCATCTTTCATTCTAGTGTGTGGAATTGTGTAGTTACAGTTTTAGCCTAACTCAAGCATAACTGCCATTAAATAAACCTTTGAAATTTGTGCAGTATCACATAACGTAGAGTTATTTATGTTATTTCAATCAACACTATATCTTATTTGAAAATGAAGAGATACAATTTTAGCAATCTTTATTCTTCATTTGCGCACTTTCAATATTGTCCAATCATTTCTACTGCTTTCGTATTTAAAGTTATAAATGAAATAAGTAAGTGTTTTAATATTTTTCCCTATATCTAATTTTTTTATTTTCATTTGAATTAATATCTTTAATAAACAAATATAGTATCATATATATAGTATTAAAAAACAGCCGAAATATTAACTTTAATATTAAATAAATCGTTAAAATCATTTTTTAAGATAATTTTTCATAGAATGAATGATTAAGTTATGATGATGTATTATAAATTTTATCAATCTTATATGAAACAAATAAAATTCATAGCTCACTTTAAGTAATGTATGAAGTTCCTCCTCTTTTTATATAAGATTGATTAAATTTCTTATACATAGCAATGCAAATTGTATACATACAATGTAAAACAATTATAGAGATTTTTTAATGTAAATTTAGAACTAATTTTTATATAAATGTATCACTTTATTTAAAAATGAATGGGAAAACATAAAATTTAATTTCATACTAACAGTTTTCAAGTCCTATTTTCAATCGCGTTATCTTATTTTCTGTTTAATTTTTCAAACATTAATTTTATTCAATTTTGAATATCAAGAATTATAAATTTTAGTTTAGAATCGTGATTGTGGTCTCCCAATTTAAATTTTTTGCCCTTAAAAGGTATTTTTATTTTCAATTTCCTCTTTCTGCATCCCTCCCTAAATAAAAAACAGTAAATAAATTTTTAGATTCTATAAACTTTTCGTATTTTAACTAAAACTATGCAAACATTTCTTCATAAAATTGAGTTTTTCAATGAGAAAAACTCAATTTTATGAAGTGACTGATTTTTAAATTGACTTTAATTTCTGAATTTAAAAATAATTTATGCAAATCTTTAAAATCGTTTAAAAATCATTATGACTGCAGTAATGAAATATGGCATGCATGTGTGTATGTGTAGTTCAATAAATATTCAAAAATAAAGATTTTTAAGTTATGTATAAAGTGCAAAATTCTACTTTAATTACTGAGGAACAGAATTTCAATGAAATTTATAATCTAGAAATCAAAATAAAAAGGCTTTGAAGCAATCATCATTATGTATAATACCGGGTGGGCAAAAAGTCCGTATAAATTTTAAAAGTTTATAAAACTCGGAAAATTAAACAAAATAAAAAAATAGTTTGCAGGTTTAACATCAATAAGTCACTGAATTTTTTAAAGATAAGAAAAAAACCTACCGATAAATGACGCTCGTACAAACGACTGAGTTGGAAATATGCAAATGAGACAGGCGATTACACATACTGATGCTCTTAATCCAGATCTTATTCTGCGTTGCATGCCAACTAAGTGAACAAGGATGCTGAGCGAGGAAGACAAAGCTTTGTAGGTGAAGCTGTTTTCCATGAACATGGAATCAGTGGCTGTTGCACTGCGTAAATTCCGACTTCAGAAAAATGTGAAGACTGGAAAAGGGCCTTCAACAGTGGTACGCCTCATAAACCTTGTTTATCGATTTGAGGAAACTGGATCGCTCGAGGATTGTGTAAGATCCGGACGACCAAGTCTAAAAATCATTAGCAAGCGCTGTCAGTTTACACGGCCTCCTCGGTCTCCAGATCTGACTCCAGTAGACTTTTGGCTGCGGAGATGTTAAAATTCCCAGGTTTATCAATCCCGTCCATCCAATCTGCCGGAATTGAAAGATGCGATTCATTGAAAGCTGTCATGTATACAGGCGAACATTCTGCACTCTGCCTTTGCTGGATTTGTGACATACTTGGAATGTGTCATCCCTTGTGGTGGTGGATATGTAGAGCACATACTGCTGTAATAAATGATTTGGTAACGTTACTTCTGTTATTTGTGAGTCTTTTCTTTCCCTTATGTATAAAACGCCACCTATCGGGTGTTTTTGAATTTTTTTTTTCTTTTCTGTTTCTTATCTTAAAAAAAAATCCCGTTACTTATTGATGATAAACCTGCAAACCATTTTTTATTTTGCTTAAATTTCTGGGTTTTATAAATTTTTAAAGTTTTTACGGACTTTTTGCCTACCCGGTATTTTAACGAGATTTTTTAGTTTCTTATAACACTTTCAAAAATTATGTTAATGAAATTTTTATTTGTTGATTTTATATTTAATAATTTGTTATTTTCTAAGTATTTCATTAAAAAGTCCTTTAAATTTAAAAATCTGGTTCAAAATAAATATATCAGAATAAATGGTACGTACTGTACAGTCGACCAATTTCGCCAAATTGAAAATCGTCACATATTTAAAAAATAATGCCTAGTGCCATTCTTCTTTACCATTATTTTGCTTGACTGTGCGTGGGAGCGGTTTTCCTATAGTGTGTGTTAATCTTGACATTTGGCGAAGTATTTAGTTTTGACGTAATTGATCGATGGTATAATACAATTTGGCCTTATTTAACACTCCAATCGGCTTTTCTATTATGTTTAATCTAATACCTTAGACTTATCTCCAAAACAGTCACCTCTAACCAGAATAATAATAATTTTTTAAAAGATATGGATGTTTTTTTTATCATTGTTTATCAACAATTTTACGTTATGCTTGCACAGTGGAATTTTATTTATTGTATTAAATTTTGCTTTTTTTTCTATATATCGTCTACAAAAACTGGAACGTAAACAAAGAAAACAAAGTATGAAACTTGCCACATCTAATTTTAATGAAATATTTTGCTAAATAGCATAAGACATCTTTTTCCATTAAATAAGGTAATATCTCTCCAAAGATAATTGATGGCATTAGGAATTGTTTGCAAATGGGAATAATAACTCTCCTTTTATTCCTTTAGTCTTATCATTTAATGAATGTTCTTTCATTTTTCTACTCTCTTCCATTGTGTTTTATTATTATTTAATTCCCGCGTTCTAATTATTTTTCTGAAGTATCGTCCCTTCCATCTCAGCACTCTAAATAATAATTAAAAACCGTCGCCAAACAAAATAGGTTCGGTACATTTAAACGAATGAAAGTTTTGATTGAATTGGAAATGAAAACGGGGTATTTAAATACCCCATAATTTTAATGAACTTTATTTCTTTAATTAAATTAGATTTTTAAAAGGCTTAAACTTTTTTGTTCTTTTATTGCAAAAAATATTTTTTTCAAATATATTTAAGAAAACACGTTTTTCATTTTTGGCACTTATATATTATACCGTCAACCAATTTTATAAAATAAAAGACATCGCCAAATTCCGCTATATACAGCCAATAGTGTAAACCATTCCTTTGTAAGTTTGAACATGTTAATGTTATCGATGATAACATTTGGCGACATTTTTTTTTTAATTGGCAATATATTTTCACGTGGTGAAATTGTCCGACGGTATAATTCATAATTACCTATTTTTCAATTCCTACTATTACCTCATTCTCTTTTTATGTATATATATATATATATATATATATATATATCTTGTTCAATCGTTAATAAAATATTTTCTATTCATCCAATCAAGTTCAAATAAATTTTTTTAAACTTGTACTGGATGACACTTGATGTTAATACAGATTTTTTCAAACATTAATGAATTAATTACAGGTTTTCTCTCGACGTCAACTTATATTGGTCTCCATTGTTGTAACAACAATCTAACTGTTACATTTGGCGTCGAAAACCTGTCTTTCAACCAAACCGGGTGTGCATTGTTACAACCATGCAGACAAATCATACTCTTTTTTTTTACAATTCCTACTATTAGTGTTCACTCTCTCCCTTATATATATATATATATATATATATATATATAATACTTTCTATTCATCCATTCAAAGTAGGAATTGACTTTAAAAAAATTTTTCTATTACTTGTTTTCGTGATGATTCTAGACAACACATTCTTAAGAAGATTTGTTAATTTTTAAATTGTTTCATTATAAAAACTTCCCTCTAATTGAAATTCCTCGCTAAGAAAAAACATCTTTAAATATAACATTTTTCAACTAGAAATTATTTGAAAATCACAAACTACAATCACTGAAAACGATGAAGTTTAAATATTACTTCCAAATTTATAAAAGCATTCGTGAAATCTTCAACAACTAAAAAAATCAATAAATGCTTACATTTAGTAACTTCTTAAAAATTCGAAGACAAAACAAATAATAATTAACGTGTTTAATAAATTTTTGTATTTAATAAGGATGCTTTTCAGCGTTGATTTTTTAATCACTACCTCTTTTGCCCATAATCTAGCAATTAAGCAAGTTGCGCCAAATTAATAAAGAGCGCAAAAATTCCTCTTATCTTCATAAATGCAACATGTGAGGCGTAAAAAAGCAAACTTAATTAGCTCCCATAAATCGATACATACAAAAAAAGACAAAATTACAAACAATTGTATCCGACTTAAGCTTCGATATAAGAGTAAATCTATTTATTCAATCATGACAATGGATGCATTTACGCAAAAAAAACACCAGTCCATCGTGTTAGATTTAGATTCCAAAACTAATTGTTGAATGAAATACTATTTTTAATCAGAATGCAATGTTTTTAATTAGTTTCAACTAAAATATCATGACTCTTGTGTGACTGCCTAAATGTCTTTAGGGAAGATGTAAAGTTTTTAAAAAAATGCCTGATTGTGCCTGTTTGTGTGAGATTAAGAAATTAAAAAGCAAATAAAAACGCAGAATGCGATTAGTGGCAGTTGTTCTTTCCGTGAAGAATTTTTTCCCCTCAGTGAGTTATCTTTTTCCCGCCAAAAAGGCATGATGGGAAATCTCTTTGTAATGGCGATAGCGATTGGAATCTTAATAGGAAATCCGTCGATGCGAATTGTGGAATTTTTTTCTTTCTCTCTTCAAACAGTTCATTATTATCTAGGTAAATATACTCTTTGCCTTAATTGAAACTTCATTTTTCAACGTTTATTAGTTTATTAATGTGCTTGATAAACAAAATCTTTTTTTAAAATGGAACAGATTTCTTCCTCGTATACAGCAAAAAAGTACACTACGTAAGTGAAATTTTGATAATTAGCTTTACCGCTTTGGAATGTTGAAAGAAAGAAATAAAAACTAGGTTTAATCTGTTTGCCTAGAACATGTAACTTTATTTTAAGGTAAAGTAATTCCTTCGCAATTTTTAGTTAACAAGCACATTTAATTAAACAGTATAAATTCCTTTCATCCTAACTGACTTAAGTTACTGTAGAAAATGTTTTCATTCGCATTTCTGGGTAAAATTACAAATGGAGTTCTTTTTTTAAAAAAAAATCTTCTGCAATTATGCATGGTAGAACTGACTGTAATTACCTCTACCGTAATTTTTCGTAATTATACTTAGCCGAAAAATAAATTCACCGTTATAATTAAGTTTACTCTCCACTATCTTAAAGGTAAAATGAATTTTAACTCTTCCGGGGTGTGGATACAGATTCTAAATTGAATTGAAGTAGCTGACTGTACGTTTTAAATCGAGATGAAAAATTAGTCTAATGAATTTAAGAACAGGAATTAATAGTTTAGAATATATAGATCCTTAAAAATATAATTTCAACAAAATAAGAATTTTTACATTAAGAATTTAACAAGAACAAATTTTTAACATACCTAACTTAATTCTATGATTAGATTCATGCGCATATAACGAATAAGAACATACACATTGCGTCAAATAAGTTTTTAGACTCGTCCCAGAGCGCAGGTACTAATGGCACCATGAGTGTAAATGTGCATATGTTATAACGTCCATAGAGAGAGAGAGAGTTCGCTGCCACACTGCCAACAAGTTGTGCGCATTTCGTTAAGTAGGTGAGAGAAGACCAACGTTCATTGCAAACAGAGAGAGAAGGTTAAATTTTTATCATGTTGTGATTTTTTAAGATGGAACAAAGAGCTGTGATTCAATTTAGCGCAAAACTTAGTAAAAGTGCTTTGTAAACATACCAACTTGTGAAACAGGTTTACGGGGACTGTAGTTTAAGTAGATCAAATGTTTTTGTGTAATGAAGACGTTTTTGGATGGAAGAGATATATACGGTAGAAGAAGGCAGACCGTAAGCCAGAAAATCAAGGAAAGTTCCATCCAAAATCAAAACAACGCTCATTACATTCTTCGATAGTAAGGGTATTATCTGCAAAGAATTTGTTCCAACTTGACAAACAGTTACAGGTCATTACTACTTATCTGTTTTAAAGTGTTTGAAGACCAAAATTCGTCCCATTCGTCCAGAATTCGGACTGAAAGTAGTTGGTGTTAGTTGCACGACAACGCACCCAATCACACCTTCTTTGTTGTTCGTCGATTTTTGGCAAAAAATGTCTGTATGTTGAACCATCCACTGTATTCACCTGATTTAGCATCCATTCTTATTCCCAAAATATAAAATAAAGCTAAAAGGGGTGTTATTTTGAGGATATTTCGACCATACAAGTAGCTTCGACGCATGCTTTCCAGGTAATTCTGCAAAATGATTTACAACAGGCGTTCAATTCATTAATAAATCGCTGTAACAAGTGCATTAAAACTGGGGGGCCCTATTTTGAATAAAAAACCAAAACTGGAATTATTTTTTTGTTTTCGTTTCTTTTTACACATAACCAGTCTTAAAACTTATTTGACGCATGTGTATACCGAATAATTAAAACAAACAAATCTGTTGTCAGATACTTTACACGACTAGAAACGCGTGACAAATAAAATAAATAATTAAATATGTTGGTTCACACACACACACATGAGCCAACACGTGGTATAGGAAGCTTCATTATTGAATGATTACATTTAAAGACATGTTCCTCTATGTTTTTACAGCTAAAATAAGCCAAATTATGAGGATTTCTTTTAATAAAAATGTTTGGAGTCTACAATTTAAAACTTTCTTTATTTTGAATACTAGCAATGCATAAATTAAAAATATTTAATGTAGACTACTCGTATATCAGTATATCATGCAGTGAATGTTTAACACGAAACTAAAGGACTGAAATATTTTTTCATGCTAAAAGAATTTCGTGTCAAAGGATATTGCAAAAAAACATATATTCAACAAAATTAAGTGTATTAGAGTACATTTTACTTATATGGATATGAGTACATGTGTATTTAATAAAATAATTTCAAATATTTACGTAATTTGACCTTTTTTCTTTATTGTGGATTTATATAAAGTAGAGTCAGCAATACCAAAATCTTTACAGATTTCCGTTTTCGTCTTCTGTTCTTGATCAACAGCTTCAAGAAGCCCCATCTTCATTTTAAGTCAAACAGCAGTTTACTTTTTTCCTGAGATCTTTGCCATTAAGCTCACATAAAAAAAAATTCTAAAATAGAAAAAATAATGCGAACCGATCGCATTGGTTTTACTCGCACTTCTATGTACTCGTCACTGAATTTCAAAGCCAACTGATGAGGGATGAGATGCTTTTGTGTGACTTTGTAGGGATAGAGGGTCAAAGTAGCTTAGATAACCTATAATATGAGCCAATTTTTTTTTATCCCGAGGATATTTCAAAGACAAGAACCTCATTTCTGCGAAATAGGTGAAACCACCTCTTTTTCATTTCACACCCCTCTGCAGTACTGATGTTTTTCGTATTTTGTTCATTCATTCCCAGATAGAAACTCTTTTCGTGTTAAGCGATTTTCGTTTCGAGTTAAGAGAAGAAATGTGTATGTGAAAGCGCCTAGTAGTTTGTCGGGACTTTGTATTATTTCATGTTATTCAATGTTTCGTCTTAAGCGTTTTCCCGTTAAACGTATTCTACTGTGTATGTGTACTTAATAAGAGAACGGTGATATTTTTTTAATAATTTTTATGGAGAATATTAATAAAAATAAAAAAATTAATAACGTTTTGTAAATTTATTATAGAAGTATCAGCTGTAATAAATTTTTCGAAGTCCAAGACAGTGGCTACGATGACCAAGGGGGCATGAACGCAAACTCGTTAACGAGTGACGGGTTTAAAACTCAGTGCTATTGAAGACCCACCTTGTAGAGGGGCTGATACATGTTAAATCTATAGAGGCTCTCCCTTTGACGAGGTATCGTTATTAGGTGTATAAGTACACGTTATTAGGAATATAAAAAGAAACAAAATAAAAATGTTGTTCTTTTTAGAGTAGCATTTTCCAAAGTGTGGGGCGTGCCCCCCTAGGGGGCGTGATATACCAATAGGGGGCGAGCATTTTGAAAAGTCGAAAATAAAAGGTTTCAAAAAAGTATTAATTGACTCAAAGGAAGCAAAATAAAATATATTCTGCATAATAAAAATTAAATACACATGTATATTATACTTATAAATGTATAAGCACTGCAAAATAATTTTAATAATACAATTTATCAATAATAAATTAAAAACAAGTTTAATAATTAACAATGAATCCCGTGGGCTTGTTATATATAATATTTAATTATAACCATTCAGATTATCAAGATAGCTATTAAAGTCGTATTGTAGCTTTAGTCAAAGTATATTTTTATTGCATTCAATACATTGTTATTGTATGGGGGGCGATGAAAATTATGATTGAAAATGGGGTCGCAAATATTCAATTATAATTTTCATCGCCCCCCCCCCACATACAGTAACATTGTATCGAATTCAAGAATACTATACTTTGACATTAAACTTACAATACGACTTGATTTCTCAAGTACCACCAGCTTATATAAAGATCTCTCTCAGTTAGTGCGTTAATTACTTCGGACGTATATATACGTCTTTCCGAAGTAATATTTTTTCTGTGCACTGCTATCCATAAAATAATTTCGAAGGCTTTGAAATGCAAACAAATGACTTAGACAGTGTTTGAAAAGGATTCCCACTACAACACATGTTCTGGCTTACGTGTCAAACGGTGACATTGGGGAGCGAATTGCATAACTTTTAATCGGCAGTTAAGGGATTAATTATAAACCGTACAAATTATTGATAAGTGTTCATTTTTGTACATAATTTTATATTTGACAAGCCCTTGCGTTCACTGGTAATTATGAAATTTTTTCTTAACTTAGTATTGTTAAATTAATTATAAAATACATTGAGCAGTACTGATGTATTTATAACTGTATTATATCAGTGTAAATGTGTATTTTGTTTTTTATTATATCAGAATGTATTTTGTTTGTTTACTTTCATCAAAAAAAATTTTTATGTTTTTTTTGACTTTTCAATATGCTTGCACCCCTGTCGTAGGGTTATCACCCCCCCCCCCCTAAGGGGCTCCCCCCACGGTTTGAGAAACACTGGCGTAGTAATAACAAACTATTTATTGGTTAGAAATTATATTTAACTTCGTGAATTATGCTGCATAATTACCGATATAATTATTAAAAAATAGACCTAAAATCAGTACAATTCTTTTTATTTGCTAATCTATCATGAATAAATTTCTTTTCGTCAATTTTATTACAAAAAGTATTATAGATAAAGTTTACCGTGAATCAACTGTAAAAGAATTTAATTTAAGCACTCTATGATGAAATCCCCAAAATCTCCTTAGGGAACTCAGAGTATTCAAAAAATCTTGGTACCAACCCAAAACGGAATTAATTAGGTCTAGATGTCGTATAAATCGTAAACACAAATATAATTAAGTGTGTATCTTATATGAGAAGGGGGGGAATAATATAAATACTGATGTTCCAGTTACAGATAATTACACATTGGTTTCTTGATATAGCCAGAAGGGATACCGCGGCTCCCTGGAAAGGATTAAATCCTTGTTTAAACCCCTGATTTTCTTGGCACTAAAAGATATCACCAATTCGCGGGAATATTCTATTATCCCAGTGAAATAACTAGTCCGTGTAGGGTTACATTTTCCTCTTCATAGCAAGGTTGCCTACTTTGCGCAAAATCTTGCCGAGATCTGCGACACTTTTTGTCGCCAAATCAGGAGGGTAAACTAGGATAAGTCTAAACGAAGACTATTGTCAGACTATTGGCGAATCACTCTTATTCAGCTGTACTTCAATTCACTTTAAAAAGTTACTTCCATCTGCATATCGTCCAGCGATAGATGTGTGGTCATGGTCGTTGCAGTGTTGATTTAAGCTCATTTTGGGTCCTGGACGCAGATTTACAGGCCTCCTGGGCAATGGAGGATCAAAATTTATAACCAGAAAATATGGTTATTCGGTCCCTTCTGGTCTTCTCGGGGTTTCTGGGTGACCACCCCAAGCACCCGATGGATAAACCGGCAATGGGTCGTAGACTAGTGACTGGCGTGTCAGGGCTCGAACCTTAGTGCCACTGAAAACCCGCCATTTAAAGGGGCTGATGCGCATTAACTATGTCGAGAAGGACTCGACAGTTAACGTGCGGAGAGGGGTTCCAATTCATGTATCGTCCTCGTCACTTGATTGAGGTTCAAAATTACGAAGTCCTTCACCAATGGCCTGCGTGTTGTTTATAGTGCGACGGTTATAAACATTCATTTGATCACTTCCTCTACATATTATATTTATTTTGTTAGGAGCAATTAAACTATGTAATAGTATCAAAAACCCGCATGGTGACCGGGTTCTGAAAGAATAATCCTTATGTACTCTCTAGCATGTCGTATGAGGCGACTAAACTGGGTAGAACGCAAGGCCAATCTCCCTTTCTAGTAAAAAATTTACCGTGATTCAGAAAACTCAAAGAAATACTTTCCGACTGGCTCTAATAAGACTACCTGGCATGAAATCGGACATGATGTTTGAAACTTTAATGTTTGTTTAGAGATGGGGCACCGAGGAATCTCATGGACATCTTCATGGAGTACAAAACTAGATGTACTCGCTGTCCAAGAAATGCGATGGACTGGAAGGAACCAGATGTAGAGGACGACCACCTGCACGATGGTTAGACCATGTAGAAAAGAGAATCAAACTAAAGTGAATCAACCAATGGAAGATCATCTTGACTGATAGGGTCAACTGTGGAACAGTACTTCTCAAACTTTCAATATCTGTGACCCAATATTCAATCATTTTTTTTATCGCGATCTTCCATACAATAACAATGTTAATAATACTATACTTTGAAGATCTGTAAGTATACAATACGACATAACCTCTTAAGTGTTACTGACGTATATAAACGTCTCACTCAGCCAAAATATTAATTGCCCCCAGACGTATATGTACGTCTATCCGAAGAGTATGATCTTTTCTGTGCACTTCCATTCATAAAATTCTTCCAAAGGCTTTGAGAATATAATTAAAAGACCTAGACAGTGTTTGCAAAGGATTTACTTATATATTTCAGAAGATTTTCTTATATATGTCTTCTCTTGCTCCCCCCCCCCTTCACAATACATCACATACGCACACCTGCGTGGAAAATGGAGGCATTTGGGCCAATCACACATCTTTTAATCGGCACTTAGGGGATTAATTATGAACCTTACAAATGATGAAGATGTGTTAATTTTTGTATATAATTTTATATATGACAAACCCACGAGGTCCCTGGTAATTATTATAAACTTGTTCTTAACTTATAATCGAAAGTTAAGAGATTAATTATAAACCGTACAAATTGACAGGAAACTTGTTAATTTTTATGTGTAATTTTATATATGATAAGAGCCCATGGGGTCACTGGTAATTATTAAACTTGTTCTTAACTTAATATTGTTAAATTAATTATAATATACATTGTGCAGTACTGATACATTTATAAGTGTCACTGATATAGTATGTACTATATCAGAGTGTAAATGAGTATTTATTTCTTATTATGCAGAATGTATTTTATTTGTTTAATTTCAGCAAATTAATATTTTTTAAAAAATCTTTTGTTTTCGACTTTTCAATATGCTCGCAACCCCCTGTTAGAGTGTTTATGCCCCCAAGGGAGGTGCGCCCCATAGTTTGAGAAATGCTGCTATAGAAGGATCAGCGAATTAGCCTTGGCCTGCAAATCGCTGTTGAACTTATGAAGAAATAGAATAGCATCAAAGAAAAACCCGAAATTTGTTTTAAGGGGGAAGCCTCGCTAGATAGCACGTTAGAAATTATTTGACCCACTATATGAACCAACCATGACGACAAAACTAACAAGTGGTCACTTGATAGAAAGGCTGAATATTTGAATGACGATTCTGATATCAATTTGATTTACCTTTTAAAAGAACTTAGTTTAAATTATATGTTTTCTAACTTTTCCAGTTAAGGAAACTTTTAATCTTTATCACTCTAAAACTCAAACGAGGAAGCATCAATTAAAACAGCATTTTCTCGCATGGCATCAGGCGTATTCCTATTTTTATCCAAACGCCAATCAAGCCAAAATTAAATCCGTATCGCACACACACAAAAAAAGCATTCCAAAAATTCCTTAAGACTTCTTCGTCCTCATTGAAAATTGCAACTTCTGTAAAATAAACTTGACAGCTCACTTAATTAGGAAGGAGACACACTCTTTCCTTTTTCCCTTTATTCATTCTAAACACTCTAGATTGATAGGGAAAATTTTTCGCGTAATAAACTGTCAGTAGCGGCTGGTGAGTTGGTGTTTTTATCCTAATATTTCACCGAGTCCTCTTGTCTTGCATTTACGAAAACGGTTGTTTGGATTAATTGAAAGAGCCGTGTGCTGCGGTGAGGGACTTTGACGTTAACTTCTGTCTTACTTAAGCCAGATGCTTAAGTAACAATGCATTTATTATCTAATATCCGGTATCATGTCTTTTTTTTTATCTACATAGCTTGTGCCCTTTTGTTGAATGTCAACAGCTGTAAGCTTGGGTTGCTATGAGCGGTTCTGGTTTACAAAGTTTTATTTCGTTGTTGCTTGTTGTGTCATCTTTTCAACGGAGTTTAGGTTTTTAATTAGGTGTGTTAAAAGTTCACAAAGCACTGTTTTTGAAAGTTTTCTGAGCGCTTTTGTATAAAGTGCTTTTCTTTGGAATTTATTTTACCCAAGAATACTGAGGGTGCTTTCGCCATTTAGAGGGATTCGGAATACGAATATCACCAAAAACTGTAATTAAAAGATTAACTATGGATTTAGAGATAAGAAAGAACACGTAATTTAAAAGAAGTATAAATCAGATTTAAAAAAATTTACACATATCTTAGATCTCATCGAATTAAAAAAAATTTTATTTTAATATTTTTTGAGGGCAAGAAAAATGTGTTGTTTGTTATTTTTTATGTCATCTGATCTCGACTGCGTCAGATCCAGGCCCACGAAATTCATCATGGAAAGGGGCTAGATGTATGTCTGTCGTTGGCCGTAGCCTTGAGCACCATGCAGGTGACAGTAAGATTTTTAACTCGGCTAACCCCAATTTAGAGGGAGAACACCCTGAGTGTGGAGGTCAGGGGCCTCCCACCTCTTTTCCCATTTCACGAACCTCACGAGAGGACTTGCGACTCGACAGCTATTCAGAGTACCCCCATGCCGCAAAGGCACATAAACTTGCATGCCTTCTCCAGGATTCGAACACAGGCTCTACGGCACAGCAGTCAGCGTCGCTAACCACTATACAGGATGGGAGATCCAAGCAAAATTTAATTCGTTTGACTCATTGCCGTAGGGCCTTGGTTCGAATCTTGGAGAAGGCATGGATGTTTGTACATGTATAAGGGAAATTATCCCATTTCTTTTTTGTTAGCAAAAATGAAACCGAAGTATAATTGAAAATAATAATTGCAATTCTTTAATTACATCGTAATTTAACTGTTTTTAATAGACCATGATTTAAAGATCAATTTCAAACTGTCTGCATATTGTATAATTATTGAGAGTTGAGTTTTCTTACAAAAATTAAAACATTTAAAAATAGAAGTACTTCTTAATATGTTGATAGCACCCCTACTTTGTGGCATGGGGATACTCTAAATAGCCGTCGAGACGCAAGTCCACTTGTGAGGTTGGTGGAAGGGAAAAGAGGTGGGAGGTCTCTGACCACCACCAGGGTGTTCTCCTTCTAAACTGGGGTGGAGTGAGTGAGTGAATATTAACATCGCACTGTTCAGCTTCACGAGGGCTTTTGGCGACGGTCCACGTAATTTTGAACCATGGTCAAGTGACGCGGATGACACCTGAGCTGGCACCCCCCTTCTAACTACCCCACCACACAAACTTGAGGACGTTTGAGCTCTCGACAGATTTAACGTGCATCGCTCCCCTACACGGCGGGTCTTCAGTGGTACTGGGATCGAACTCGTGACACGCTAGCCATGATCCGATGCCTAGATCACTTGGCTACCACGGCCACAAACTGGGGTGGAACCGAGCCAAATCGTACTGTCACCTGAATGGTGCTCAGAACTACGGATAACGACAGGCGTACTACTAGCCCCTTGCCACGATGAATTTTGTGGACTTCTATTTGATGTTACTGTCGATCAGGCGGCATAAGTAAGAACACAACAAGGTGGCTAGGTTATGAGCCATTACCTTTAAAAATCATGTAAATGGATAATTCTTTTATATTTAGTTGTCAGTTGAATTAGAATATACATATAAAATTATTTTAAGAACATAATTACAAGTAAAAATTAATTAAATGTAATTTTCTAGCTAAAGATGAAATAATTCTCTTTTTATAAAAAATGTTTCTATAATAATAAAACGTTACCTATATATTGCCAAGACTTCTATATCGTGGTTGAACTAAAATACATGAATTATCAATAGTAGTAGTAACCAGTCTCTTTGGTATAAATTTCTCTATTCAGATATAATAAAGTATGAATAAATCCACTTCTAAATAACATTTAGTTAAGTTCACGTAATTCTTAAGCAAACTATTATTAGAAAACAAATAACATATGGACCTTTCTTGCAAAAATTTGTAAGAAATATTTTGCTCTGTGAAAGAAGGAAATAACTCGGGAGCTGCGTTTTTTTTTTAAAAAAATCGTTTCCTGGGTACGAGTCATAGCATGGATAGACATTAAAGTTGACGCTCTTCTAATTTTTGTTTAAATAATTCGAAAATTTAACGAACAATTTTCTAAAAAAGGCATTCATGTTTTGTCGAATGGAGTTATAAAAGAAATCCTGAATATCCAAAAAGAAATATTCCGAAAAAACTACTTGTAATTTTTGTAGTGTCTCAAGTACGCTTAGATCCAAGAAAAATGCGAGCAAATAATCCTCTAATACCTCAGGAAGAATTGTAAATAGTACAAAATAAATGAATTTTAAGGTTTTTATTTTTCCGTTCCTAAAGCATTTGTTTTTTGATTGATATGTCTGTCTCATTTCTATGATTCAATCACAAATAATGAAACATAAATTATATCAATTATAGGTATTGCATCTTTGTCTCCTAATAAAATTTAGTTAATTGTATAAATTGTCTGGATTTTGATATCAACATATTAAGAAGTACTTCCATTTTTAAATATTTTGATTTTTGTAAGAAAACTCAACTCTCAATAATTATACAATATGTAGACAGTTTGAAATTGATCTTTAAATCATGGTCTATTAAAAACAGTTAAATTACGATGTAATTAAAGAATTGCAATTATTATTTTCAATTGCTTCGGTTTCATTTTTGCTAACAAAAAAAAATGTGATAATTTCCCTTATTTAAAATTTCTTAATTGAACACAGTGAATCTCGGTACTTATGTATTATCGCAATAATTCCAACGTTCAAAAAACGCGCCAAGTTGGCAACCCCGATTTCGCATGTGTCGCAATGCTAAATTGGCAACCATGTGCATCGTTTCACATGTTGCGATAATGCTTGAGTATAACTAAATCTCTTTTTATTATTATTATTTTTTGATCGTTTGGTTCTGTTTGATATCAGAACGCTTCTTGCCTAGTTGTTCATATTCGGCAATTTAGACGATAACATTACAATATGGTTACCTTGATTTAAAATTTTTGATATTGAGATAGCCATCGTTATTACGTATATTGTGATTAATTTTTTGCTGTTTTATTTTCATGACGGTAAGCCTAATAATTTCAGATGTGATTTTAATTCGATTTCTTAAACTAATTTAACCATTTCCATACTTAACGTTGTGTAGACTGTAGCTTTCGTCTTCTGTTTTTTATTCGAACATGGATATTTTGAACATTGTTAGTGAGTACCAGGATCTTTCTTTAAAAGAATAAGAGGGATTAGTTTTCAATTTTTATGGACCAAAATTATTGCTGAATTCTCATTTTCTGTCCATTTCCCCCCACACACATTTTCCGATTAAGATTTCGTTGATTTCGGCCGTCATGAAATGTGATAGGTAAACCAACAAAATAAAATTGTTATATACATGATAAAAAATTTGATGACCGTAGATTTTATTGCGGATTTTACGTTGCAAATTGGTGCGACCACTATAATAAACCTATTGGGCATAATTCTTTTTCTGCTGACATCAAATTACGAATTTCCGCTTTACTGTATTTCAATTTTACTTTTGATTAATGAATTTTTAAGTTTTCCTTGTTTGATGAAATTCTTGGAGAAACCGAAATTTTCTTAACCTAATTCTCTCCCCACATTCCGTCTCTCATATTTTTCTACTTTTTTTCCTTAATTCTTCATATTCTATTTTTTAAATCCTGGTACTCGCATTTTTCCTCATTGTTTCATGCAAAAAAAAGTAAATACATTTTTGCTTAGTTTATCTTTTTTACTTCTTTTAATATCTATGTATTTAAACTCTTTCGTCGGAAATAAGCCATTTTTTAAATATTATTTTTATGTCGAATTTTGCTGCTGGGCCGTCATCTTTGATTGAAAACTACTAAACGCCAAAATCTTATTTGGCGTGATTTCAAAACCATACCAAAAAGATGTTTGGCGCGTAGTTTATAAATTAGTTCTAATCTCTTATTTATGTGTTGTTGTATTGATAAAATGCATTTTATTAAGAATTTTGCTTTTTTTTTTAATTTGTGAACGAGGGTATGTAAAAATAGAAGATTTTTTTTCAAAACTCTGTTAAATATCATAAAGTAATTAAAAACTTTTTTTCTTCTTTTTTAGGAATATTATGTGAACAATGCAAAGATCCTACGTTCTGAGGACTACGTATCGCAAGAAGGAACAAAACAACTCTTGTACGTCATAGACGAAATTCTTCAGCCCTATGTATCCAGTACATCTCTTCCACCCACTGCTTTAGACTTGCTGGACAAACCAGAACTGTACGACATCCGAGAACCCCTCAGGTTAGAAAAAAAAACTTTTTAATGATAGTTTTTTTAACTTCTATATCAAAATGATATTAGAGTACTCTACTTCATATCTTTTTGTTACCGGGGTAGTAAATTTGAAACCATATTAATATCTATTTTTCCTATTCAAGTTGTAAATATTTTCCTATTTTAAGGCCCACTTTGTTCAATACCAAACTGGCCTTGAAAAATTTTCTTCCCCATCATATTATTAACAAACCAAGTATCGTAACTATAGAACTACTAGCATAACATAAAATCCGGCAGTAACGTTGCATACAATATTCGATTAAATCAAGGTTGCGGGTTCGACCCCGGCCCAAGTCGGTGGATTTTCTTGATGCAGAAAATCGACAGCGGCCATGTCGTATGATTATACGGCATGTGAAAGATCCTTAGAGTGTCTGTTTGGCTTGGATGCTCTCGGCAAAATTAAATCCTAGTACAAAGTTCGCATCGTCAAGAGCTCAGGTGCCTCCCTCTGTGGAGGAAACTGGGCGTCAAAATTGCTTGCTGTAATTGGTATCGCCTATATGGTGCAGCGCTTAAAAGTGGTACCAGCTCCTGGGGAATGTACTAGGTCTGCAAAGGTTTAAAATACCAATGCGCAGCCCCATTGGGAAAAAAATATTCGATTAAATAAAAATAAATCGAAATAAAAATTATATCGTTGCCACACTCCCAAATAAAATAACTAACTACTTCTCTTTTAACTGTTTGAATTTCCCCATCAGGTAGGAAAGATGAGTTTAAAATTCCCTTTCATGGGGATTACTAAGAATTTGTGTCACGAATTGGCACACACGTGTCTTCTCAAAGTAATTGGTGGAAAGATGAGAAGCTAGACTAGAATGAGAAATGACAGATTAAGCAATAAAAGGAAGGATGATGGACAAGATTTTAAATTGGACTAGAAATGGAAATCACTGAAGGGATAATATGAGTTGAAACTGCGTGTGCAAGATATTATAAATTAATTGAACAGTCTTTGACAGTGATATCGGTACCCTGAGCTTATTTCACAGTTTTAGTTTATATTCAGACATAGGTTTAATAGTAGGTTTTAAACTTATATAGCTTTTTCATTTAATTTTCTTTTGTTTTTCTCCAGTACAGCTTTATTTTTCTTACTCCTCTTGAGATGGAAGTTGTAACTATGCGGTTCAATTACATAAATGAAAAATCGACATATTACTTTTATTTCTTTGGCATTAATACCGTAAAAATCTCTGATCGTGATTTATTGGAAATGTCTTAGATTCTGCATGGAAATGCATAATCAACCAGTAGCATTAGACTGTGCTGCCATCTTGTGTTCAGTTCTTGGGTTACTATTTCGGCGTTTATTGTTGTAACAGAGGGAAGGATGACCCATGTAGACTTTGGGGACCGAGTAATTTGAACTCGCCATCTACGAGTCCAAAGTGCATGTGTTAAACGACTGGAACTAAAAGGAGTCCTTATTCGGGCCACTCATTAAGCGCTTTTATTCCTCTAGTTTGTTGAATACGACTTGCCGGAGAGGGAAGGGTTCGCGCTGCAGTATATTTATAATATCCTATCCTTTCTCTGTTATTTGCATAGGTTAATAGAGCAAGAGCCCACGACCGCCAGACCTTCGTTATTTTATAAAAGCTGAAAGTTTTTCTACGGATGTCACCAACACAGGTAAGAACGATCAGCGAGTATGGAGTTTGGATTGTGGTTACTTGGGCAGGTAACAGGTAGTAAAGGTGTATAAAATAGTACCTCACTTTCTATAAAGTATAAAGCTCAATTTTTTTATATTTTCTTCGGAATAACATAAGAAATCACGTCATCCATTGCCGGACACTTAGTATGGTTAGAACTCCCTGCCAGACACCCCTGAACTTTAAAAAAATAAAATAAACTTTCGTTATAGTATAAAAGCTGAATTTTATATATGTTACTTGGAGGCCTATAAAAAAATGTTACCCCAAAAGCCAGACAGTTTTAATGGTTTTTACATCTAGCCAGACACATTCAAAGTCCGCTGTCGCGAGTACAACGCAACAGCAATTCAAGCCGATGTGAGTGAGATAGAGTGTTTAGTCTATTGCGATCGCTTAAGAAATCCAATGAAAAAATAATTTTATTACGTTCATAAGCATCTTATATTTTAAACATTATTGAAGTGAAAACTTCTTTAGCGGCATTGGGCACTTATTGATAGGGGAAAATCTTATGGGTTCGCGTCACCGACATGCTCTGACTGGCGCACGCGCAGTGTGCTGTTCTCCTTAGACACTTTCTGGATGGGTGAAATCTCGTGCGTTCGCGCCACCGACATACTTATAGCAGTATATCTGTAGCTATACAGCTGACGTATAGTGCTGTGTATATCTTATAAGTGAAGTTGAATGGATTTAGTGAAAAGTCCAACGTGTATATACTGTGCATCGCTCGTTGCGATTCCGAGAATGGGCAATACATATTAATGGTTGCCGTTTATATTTCACCTGGAAAATGTATGAGACAGATACAACAATTTTTATTCGAAAACGTGATGATTTATACAAAAAAAAAAAGGTTCTGAAATACTCGAAAAGAGATTTGGCGAAAAATATGACAATGTACTGATGATTTTAAGTGGAGACTTCAATATTAACTTTGCAGATGATAAAAATCTACCACTAATTGAATTTCTAAATAAAACACTTAATTTAAATATGTCTAATGATCGAAAATTCAGATACACATTTTACAAAATATAAAACGAAAATCGATGCGGTTTTTAAGCGATACTTAAATAAATTTGAATCAAACATTTCCCTTTCTTACTTTAGTTACTATAAGCCTATTGTATCTTTTTTAGAACAAAATAAAATAATTGAAAGTATAAAAAGTCTAAGTATTGTTAACATAATGATGACAATGATGGAAACAATTAAAATAAAGTTAAAAATCAAGTACATGAAATTTAAGTAAATATAAATACTATCCATAAATAATATGATTGTATATTAATTGTTATTTCAATTGAATTTTATTTATATTTCGTCATGATCTTGTACAGCCCGTAATATATTTGAAAAATAAAAACCATATAAACATGCATTTAGTAGTTGCTCGGAGTGTCAATAGATGTGAAAACCAGATTGATGTTGATAATTTTAATTCAAACATTATGAAATTTCAAATTTTAATACTAAAAGTTATAAGTTTTCACTTCTATCGGCAGTCTCTATAACTGCCACTTTTTTATTTTATTATTACTAAGTACAAAAAAGTATTATTACATGTAAAAAAATATTTAATCACTTCTAAAACTTTCATCATTGTCGTCGATATTTCCATCTTCGTCACTACTACTCCCGTCCGTTGTTTGATTTTCATCAATATCGCATTCTCCATCAGTTTCTGATAAAAATTAAGCAAGTTTATACAATTATGAATAATTAAAAAATTATGTACAATAATTTGACATAATAATTACATACCTGATTGAGTTTTGAGGGAATCACTCACATAACTTGGTAGTTGATCCCCTTCAAACCATTTAAAGTGGTATTTATTATTTTCCAATATCCAGCCATTATTGGCTGGTTGATATGTGGTTGGAGTTTTCAGATGAGCATTGTTCCAAATGGTACATATATAGTTTGCTCGCAGAAACTGCTGCAATAGCTCGCTTTTGCAAGGTGGTAGATTGCTAGCGTCAAACTTTCGCAACTTCTTTCGGTCAAAAGCTTCTTTTACATCAGAGACTGTATACGAGTCGATGAACATTTGAAGTCGAGCGGCATCAACATCAATTGCATTACCGGCATTGTATACATTGCATATAAATCTCTGAATAATATTAAAGAAGTTTTGCTGTTCATCTGTATTTTCAATTAATTCGCTGTTACCGAAGTTCTTGAAAGCTTCCTGGTACTCTGGAAATTTTTTTAATATTTTGTAAGGCTTTAATTTTCCTTTTCTGAAGAATGCAGGATTAAAATCACATCCTGTGATGGCATGATATCCAGGTAAGCTCTGACAAATTAACTGTCCCAACTCTGCGTGTATTTTGGTTAGGTCCACATACCTTAAATTATTTCCTGTACCCGTAAGCATCCAAACAACCGACTGATTTTTAAGGTGGTGCATGTTACCAAGCATTATTGCAGCAATATCAGTATCAATACTTCTGATTACTATTTCTGCCGGATAGTTGATGTTACATGCATGGTATACTATCTTTGTATCTGCTTCCTCATGTGCTGGGCATGACAACTCTTCAACCAATCTTGAGACAACTTTGTTGGATTCATTAACAGTGAAGGAATGGCATTTTCTGAAATTTATGTGTATAATTTTGTTGCCAATAAAGGGCACCACTTCATCAGTAGCCCAATGTGAAATAAAAAAATCAACCAGAGCTTCTTTAAAATTTAAATTTTTCAGCTCTTTCGCGAAGTCACTTGATCGAATTTGCTCAGGCCCAGTTATGGTGTACTCTAATTGCGCAGATTCTAACCGTTGGGAATGCTCGTAATCTTTGATCGAGGGTTTAAAGTATTGATCAAAGATCACGTCAATTCTCGATGCTTGTAATTGAGTGACCATTTGCAACAATTTTTTTGAAATATTTCCAAATGTTTTTGGAACATTTTTCATTGTATGCAATAGGAAAAAACCATCAATTATTAGAACATCTATATGATGTGGTTGCTCATGCTGGACCTCTTTCTCTAGGCATTTCATTAGAGCAGATTTATCGGTCTTACAAATAGTGCCATCCAAATGGCACATGGACAAGGGTACTGAGGTAATTGGATAAGACAAAATCTTTGAAATGTCTACATTGTAATCCATAGAGATACCCAGCATGCGTCCAAATAAATCTCTTTGGATTTTAACTTCTTGAAGTTTACCACCTACTTGAACTTTCTTCTTTTTCTCAAAATCTTTGGAGAAATTGTCAATGGATATTTTTTTATAGCTTTTTCAAATCTGTTGATATCTGATAAACATTCGGAAAAAAATGTTTTACGATGATAATCTCCATTTTTTTCAATATTTAGAAGGAATGCCTCTACTGGTGGTGATGCGGATTTTCCAGATGAAATATTTATCAGTTGGTCTTTGGGCACTTCTGAGCTGAAGGGATTAATAAATTGATCGAAGGTAGCGATAAATTGTCTCAATTGTTTGGTATTTTTCCGGATATTATGGAGATTTAAGTCTGTTGAAACATCTTGATGAGTTTGCAGTCCTAGTTCTAGATAAACTTGACTTATAATCGTAGACCTAACATCATGATTACGAGCCCACCGTTGACGTGCCGAAATTGAATTAGTGAAGTGTATAACACCTGTGAGCCTTCTAGCAGCGTCTGCATTTATAGTTTGCTCTAATACCAGGTCAATCGGTTGTCTAGAAAATGGTTTATTGGTCCGTTTGATACCAAAGCAACCTTGTTTAAATCCTTCGTATAAGTCAGGATGGGTTTCTGCAACTTTCAGCAAATTATCATAATATTTTACGGTCCACCGGGCATAATTTTGTTGGTTGCATATAAAAAATAAATTTGTAATTTTAGGCAACGTTGATATGAAAAGTTCAAAATCCCCAGTGCGAATGCTCCGTGACAGGTCCAAGTAATGATGTATAAGGTTGATGTAAATTAAATAAAATTGTGAAGTTTTACCATGCTCACCATTGAAACATCGTTGCTTGAAAATATTGTAATTATTCATCAATTCTTTCAGATCTTCATTTTCAATATGAAATGACGATATTTCACAGTTTTGTAGTCTTTTCACTTCATCTATCATATCATCTGTTAATGTTATATTATCATGTTGTAAAAATGATTTAAAATTTAGAACTTCTAATCCCAATGCTACTAGAGGATGCAATCTTTTGCAGCGGTTGAAGTGCTTTCCGTCAAGAAAACCATTCACAGAACCGCTTGCCAGCAAACTACTCTCAACCATAACATTTGTTAACCCACAGTCACTAATTACTTTACCGATTGCTTTAAAATAAGCCATCATAATGTGGAATGGCCCTAGATGTATAAATAAATTATCAAATTTAGGTTTTTCCGTAGCTTGTATTTGAAACGCTACTTTTGCTATCGCAAGATCGTACGTAACCTGGATGCAACGTTGATGTAAATCTTCAGCTATTTTTTTACTTTGTTCCATAGTTTCTAGAACTATAGATGTACTGGTTGGTGATGCATTGATTGGGGTTAAATAAGAAATAAGTTGCTGCGGGCTATCATTCTTATAAATCCGACTATTGAAACCAACCCACATAGGAACGTCAGGTAGCTGCATAACATGACTAATCATCCATATATTGTCAATTTCCGTGTATAATTGCGAGTTTGTTGAGAGTATAATTTCTGTATCATCAATGGTTGATTGCAGTTCACTCGTCATTTTCGGTTTTTTAGGATACGGAATCTCTTCTGTAGATATGGCTTCAAAAGTTCTTCTTTTTTTTTTTGTTGTACATGGTAAATTATTTTCATTATTTGTAATCAGCGCTTCGGACATGTTAAGTTCTTTGGGCATCTCAGATTCTTCGGTTGTATTGGCCTCGATGTTCTGGTAAATAATACCCACCGTATCATGTAAAGTATCCTTTCCGTTTGCAGTTTCCACAAAACGGTCGAAATTGTCATATGACACACCAGTAAAAAGTTCAGGATTTTTTTTAATCGTTTCTGGGCATAAACTGGATTGTTCAAAAGAAGTATACGTTGTTTCAGTTTCAAGTTCCTCGATGCCCTGATAACTTATACAATGACCGTATCGATTAATAATGTCAATAATTTTCCTACTGCTTGTTAAGCTCTTTAAAGTCATACCTAACATGATGTGCTTTGGCGTTTTCACATGACCATTATGGACTGCAAAGATGACATCTTGAGAATAAGAATGAACTTGACGAGCACATTTCATGCTTTTTTTCCGTTTTTTATTACATCCACCTAGAAGGGTAAAGTAAAAGTCTAGTAATTGTGGTGGTATCGAAACTTCTCCTGACATTAAATGCTGTGCTGTGATATTTTTAATCGGTAACTTATTTTTTTCCATTTGCAGTATTAATTTTCTTAAAATTAATGCAGCTTTTTGCAAAGTATTTTCAGTTAGTAAGTTTTCAAATATTGTATCATCTATTGCTTGTAAATAATTGGGTGCTATTAGTTTTTTATTACGAATAGTAAAAAATTTGATATTCTTAGAAAATGTTTTCAAAATTTTTTCTTCTAGGTGGTGTGCCGTAAAAATAGAATTTATTTCAACAGAATTTTCTTCATAGATCTTCTCCAATGAATCGATGTACAGTTCATGTAAATATACTAATAAATAACAGCGCCCTTTCTTAATTACGTCTTCCTCGATGATGCCACTTATTTCATTGAACGCTAATTGGTGATATTCCCGATGACAATGCCAATCATTTTTACTGGATGGTTTTTTTGAAAAGGATATTTTATTATTAAAATTAACTCTGCATTCGGTATGATAAGATATTTTTGGACCAGAAAAATTTTTCAATTTATTTAATAATTCCGCATATTCTTCTTGACCTTCGATGTTGGGTAGTACACTAGATTTAAATTGGTTGGTATCAGCTTTATGAAGTGGAAGCATTTTTGAATGTAATTTCTTATGTTCCCTGTTGCAAAACACACAAACAATTTGATAATTATTAGTACTAGCATCATTTTCGTTCAGAATATTTGCATCCTCAGTTGAATCATTATTATCACTAACATCTGGTTCAAAAATTTCAATATTTTCTTGAGAAGTTGTAGATTGGAGTTTAATTGAATCAAAAATTAAACTTGGTTGCAATATTGATGAAGATTCTGTAGGTAAATTCTGTAAATGACGATTTCCTTGAAAAGTTGTAGGTTTTGATTCTATAGAATTAGAAATTAAACTTGACTGGGATGTTATATTGAAGATTCTGTTGTTAAAGACTGTAAACAAGATGGTTCTGCGGTCAACTCAGGTATCAACGGCGGGGTTGGAGAACTATTGTATGCAGATACACTGACTGATTTTTGTTTTTCACTGTTTTTTGTAGAATTTACAGGTTTAGAAGTTAAGTACTTTTTCATAACTCCTGTAAATGCCTTATAGCATTCTCGGTGATAACCATTGCCAATATATTCGTCAGGCAAAATAATGTCTTTGTATTTTAGGTTATACTTTTTTCTGATTTTCAAAACAGTTCGGCATTTTCTTAATGTTTCCTCTGAGAACAATATTATTTTACCATCACTTTTATTACAAACGAAACAAATTAATGTATTTTCCATGATAATCTTTTTTACTAAAACTACACTTATAATCTGCTTTCAAAGAAAAACTACGGCGGTTAGCTCAGATCAACATTTATTCGTCATTTTTTATTCCAACTCTCTTTTACTCTCAAAACTGAGCACAATTACGATACATCAAAAAGTCGAATAATCAACTATAACGAAATGTTTGTGCGCGTGGCTATTTAAATCTGCTTTCACCAACTAGTCGGCAGGCCGAATGGCTAGTGTTCACGTGGTTAATAGAGTGCGTACTATTGTGTCTTTTTGACCTTCGTTACACACTTTCGTTTCACACAAAAAACTGTACAAATATCATTAACAAAACGTAGGTTGAAGTCATAACAGTTCAATACATAATACCTTATAAAAGTGATGGTGCGCGGGGAACGATCGCAATAGACTAAACACTATCTCACTCACACCGGCTTGAATTGCTGTTGCGTTGTACTCGCGACAGCGGACTTTGAATGTGTCTGGCTAGATATAAAAACCATTAAAACTGTCTGGCTTTTGGGGTAACATTTTTTTATAGGCCTCCAAGTAACATATATAAAATTCAGCTTTTATACTATAACGAAAGTTTATTTTATTTTTTTAAAGTTCAGGGGTGTCTGGCAGGGAGTTCTAACCATACTAAGTGTCCGGCAATGGATGACGTGATTTCTTATGTTATTCCGAAGAAAATATAAAAAAATTGAGCTTTATACTTTATAGAAAGTGAGGTACTATTTTATACACCTTTACTACCTGTTACCTGCCCAAGTAACCACAATCCAAACTCCATACTCGCTGATCGTTCTTACCTGTGTTGGTGACATCCGTAGAAAAACTTTCAGCTTTTATAAAATAACGAAGGTCTGGCGGTCGTGGGCTCTTGGGCTATAATATTAGCTCAAAAATATTTGCACAGGCTTATACATAGCTTCTTGACTAAAATATTTTGGGATCTCTGCATTATAGTATTCTATTATTATTATTATGTGTGTTTTTATTAACTCGCTTTCTTGTCTGTCCGGGTGGAATTTCATAATTGATTTTAAACTAACTTCCCAATGAGCTAGAGACTTGAAACTTGTACCATAGCTGAGAAGTGGATGACAATGCATGAAAATGTAAAAAAAAAAAAAGAAGAACCCGGGCTTTCGAAGAGGCGGGCCTTGATTTTGACAAAGGGCCCGTAACTTCGGACTTACACGAATTTACAAAAACAAAGACCACCTGTCGATATCACTGGTCGAGTTGCGTCTACGTATTCAATTTCGTGATTCTGGGGTCGGAAAAAGGCCCCCCCCCAGGTTACCATGTATTTTTACTAACTCGCTTTCTTGCCTGTCTGTTCGGTGGAATTTTGTAATTGATTTTAAACTAACTTCCCGATGTGCTAGAATCTTGAAACTTGGAACATAGCTCAGAAGTGGATGACAATGCATGAAAATGGTTATAAAACATGGTACGTAAGAAAAAAACATTTTACTAAGAAAATTATTTTAAAAATCAGATGTTGTACGTAAGTTTTAACATTTGTATGTGAAAGCACAGAGATATAGATTTCGTGCATCAAAAAGAGATACTTGCCCTTATATGATTTAAGATATCTGACTACGTTGGGAAACTTGATTTTATTAAAAGGTATAAATGGATAGTTTATTAATATTTAGTGTACTTTGAATATATGTATAATTGTTTTAAGAATATTATTACATAGAATAAAAAATAAATACGTAAATGCAATATTTTAGCAAAAAAAGTGAAGAAAGAATGACATATTTTCAAAACATTCTTCTATCGAAAATGGTCCTATAATATTTTGCCAGTGCGTGCGTGTGCGTGTACGTGTGCGTGCGTGTACGTGTGCGTGCGAGCGAATGATAATTGTTTCTAATATACTTTTCAGTAACTTTTAATTAACATGTTCGCTGACTTTGGCGCGTCAGTATAGCCCTACCTTGTATGCCGGTGCCGCTCTGGGCCGACGATCGACTATGAGTTATATGCTTTAGTTTTAGTGCGGCTTTGGAGGTTGAACGAAGAGGGTTTTTGAGGCATGTTAGTGAAGCATGATTGTTATATTTTATGTGCTTGGTTTTTAAATTTTGTGTTTAAAATTTTTTATGTCCCTTTTTAAAAGTGGTTGATAGTACAAGTATTGTAGGGCCTTCACAGCCTAAGAAAATAAAAGTAAATAAAAAAATTGACAGAAGCCGAAATATTAGAAAAAAGAGAAATGTGAAAATAAAAGGTTTTCCCGTTTTTATTACTAAAATATAAAGGACGTTTTTAATCATTGAAATACTTATTTTATAATTCGGCTTCTGAGGATGGTTATATCAATTTTACTGGCAGCAATGTGTTATTTGGTCCATTCCCTCAGGACTCGTGTTTATTTATTTTGACTTGCCTGCCCGCATGGTCAGGATTTTTATCGTAATCGAATAGTAAGATTGCGTCAGAAGCTGGAGAGCGCTAGTTTCAGTTTTATAATTCACCTCTCTTTTTTCACCTGGCTTTTTATAATTCACCTTTCACCTCCCAGCATAAAAAGCGAGTTTTTTCTCCTCGCTCTCTCTTGCTCTTTGTCTGTCTGCATTATGTATTAATCTGCTTCAGCTGGTGGTGTCTGCTTATGTTGGATCGTTCAATAAACCGAATTTACCATTTCAAAGAAATGCCTCGTCAATCTCATCAAATATAAAACATCAAATTCTGTAGAAATTTTCTTGAAACCGTTCATCAACAATCAAAGAAATACACTATCACTGTATATATATATAGCTAAGACTAATTCAGTGCTAAGACTAGGATTTTTGAAATATATAATTAGAAGTGGATTTATTCATATTTTAGTATATCCGTAGAGAAACATTTTTAAAAACGGTTATTATTTCAATTGGTAACTCTGAAAATAATGTAGATTTTTCAAAAATTGTCGTTCGGCGTCTGTAGAATTGAACAAGCTGTATATAGGAAAATATTATTGTCTTAGCTGTATATAGGAAAAATATTATCATTATAGAAACATTTTCCAAAAATGGAGAATGTTTTAAAATGTATTATTTTTTTTCTTCATATTTTGACAAAAAAATGCATTTGAATCATTTTTATTGGAATAATATTTTTAAAAAGGTTTTTTTTTTTTGTATATTCTAATTGAAGCGAATCTAAAGATTAAAAAAAAGTATTCAAATGCACGCTATTGCCAAATAACAGTTCCGAACCGTCAACAGCCTTAAATATCATAACTAGGGCGTGGGTAGCCTAGTGGTTAGAGCATCGGACTCTAAACCGAAAGGCCTGGGTTCGATGCCCGATGCCACCAAATACACACGGAATACATGCTCGTAAAATAAGTGTATCCGAAAGTCTTGTGGATGGTTGTAGCAGAAACCACGGGTGCAGGGAGCTGGAGAATATTTCCCTCGCCTCCAGTTCCATGCCTAAATTGTAGAGGTGGAGTTAGATGGTGTCGCCATCTATCTGTAAGCACCGAGCCAAATCGTATTGTCACCTGCATGGTGCTCAAAGCTAAAAACTAACTACAGGCGTGCACCTTGCCATGATGAATTTCGTGGTCCTCGATCTGACACCGTCAGACTGGTGGCATTAGAACAACAACAAATTAATTTTTAGTTATACGAGGAAAGAAATCAAAAAACAAATAAACTTTTCCATTTTTTCTTTCCAAAGGTTGGCAACAGCGCTCGTTCCTAGCGCTGAATGAAGGTTATCTGCGACACATCTATATAACGTGTTATTCATCTTCCTTCGTAATCATTGGAGAGTAGCAGAGAACCGTTCAACATGACAGTTCCATTATCGATATGCACCAAGGAGGACAGGAGGACAGCGACTTGATTTATGTTTGCGGAAAGTGTGAAACCTGCAGTGGATACTAGCCATCTCTTCCTTCACTATACCCTCAATGACTTGCACATTGTTCTCAGCTGTTGACATGGATGGACTGCCCAATCTTTCAACGTCACATAAAGAAGTTCTTCCTTGTTTGAAAGGCTCTGTAGATTCATAAATATGGCTTCTCAATAAATAGCTGTCACCATTCTGCGTTTGCATGCGATGGATAATTTATGTAGATTGCACACCTTCCGCAAAGAAAAGGTGAATCACTGCCCTTCTTTCCTCCTTGGTGCAGATCAACAATGGAGTTGCCATTGTTGAATGGTTCTGCTACTATCCAATGACTACGAGGGAAGATGAATGACATGTTGTCAACCACCCCTCATTCAACACCAGATACTAGCTCTGTTGCCAAACCTTGGAAAGAGAAATTGCAAAAGTCTCTTTACTTTTTGACTTCCTATCGTATATAAAATTTAATGGCTTTATATGTAAAAACACGAGATAAAGTTGCTTGAGAGAAAGGCAAATTTTTGTTTTTACAGGTCCTTAGAGAATGAAAACTCGTCTCTTGATTAAACAACCAGTTAATATGAAATGCAACCTTAAACTTTGACATTCGAGTTTCTTTTAGCACACATCAATCTACATAAAACCATAAGGGACATATACAAGTAATATCTCCTGATTTTATTTCATTTATTAATGGAGTTGAAATGTCAAAATGCCATTTACTAAAAATACGAAGCTAAGAAACTTTAGCTCGAAGGTCGTAAATATTTACGATTGTCCCCAGTCACTCATAGAATAGCATCCAACTGCTCTGTGGTAAAAGATATTTTAATAGCTATTGGGATTTTAAAGGAGTGAATAGTTTTCTCAAAAGTTATGGCTTTGGATTGCATTAAATATCATTTATATTTCTACGCTTTTAAAATTTTATTGCTTGAGCATACATAGGAACAATAACCTACAGAAAACTGTACTAAGTATTACTTCGCTTAATGTAATGTTAAATATATTTATAGTGTAATGTAAAATATATTTTTCTATGTAAGAAAACTTAATTTAAGAAGACTGAAGGTATTAAATTTATTAACCCTACAGGGATCTAGAAATAACTTGCTGAAAGGGTTTTACAGTTATTTTCATATTTTAATCCTCTCCTTACTTCCCTGTGTTCATGATAAATTAGTCTATCTCTTTATTCGTCTTTGAGTGAAACCCAAAGTTCTTAGAATATTAGGAATCAGCAACCACGTGACAACTAACACACTCTTTCTAAAATTTAGAACAGTGATTCCCAAAGTGGTCTATGACGATCTGCAAGGGGTCCACGACAGCAAAAAAATAATTTGTGGGGTCCATGAGGTGTAAATGGGGATCTACGATAGTGGCTCTCATTAAACCAGATCGTGACTAATATTAAATGAAAATTTAATCAAGTAGATAAATATTTTGTTTTTTTTTAACGTTTTACACTTTGTGATGTCGAATTTGGCTTGTAAGAATTTAACTAAGCGAAAGAAAAAAAATTACAAAAAAAGGCTTAATATTAGAAAAATTATTTTCTGTAAAATAAATAATGGATCTTAGTTGAAATTCCATACACTGAAAAAAAATCATAAGAATAAAAATTATTATTTTTTTTACGAAAAATAAATGTTGCGGCCCTATTTTAAGATGAGATTCCTGAAATCTGGGTGGGTTTGCGCTAATCAAAGTCAAACTATAAATCAGTGATTCCCAAAGTAGTCTATATAGACCCCCAGGGGTCTATGACGATCTGTAAGGGGTCCATGACAGTAAAATAATAATTTGGAGGCCCATGAGGAGTAAATGGGGGGTCTACGATTGTGGCTCTCATTAAACCTGATCGTGACTAACATTAAAAGGAAATTTAATCAAGTGGAAACTAGACTTACCTATTTAACAGATTTATTCATTAAATTTAATGAGGTTTATTTGCAGTTACAAGGCAACAGCATAAATATCTTATTAGGACCTCATTTCACACAGCCTTTCTTGCCAGAATTTTGCAAAAGGAGCATAATTTTGGACGTCGCCAACATTTAAATGCCCTTTTTTTAAAACTTTGAAACTAGGTTTGAGAACGTTTTGACTATCGTAGTACCACAGAAGACAATGAATCCATATGGTCACTTCGAAAACAAATATCATATTATAAGAATTAAGCACAAGGAATATGCACTAACGAAGATCTTAAAGTAAAGTTTGGAAACGATGTCAACAATTTTAGTTTTAAAAAGATATACCTGTTATTCATTCCATATTATGGAATATCTTGAGAAATTCTTTTTTCGATTTAGAAGGTGCTTGCCAATCACCAAAATAAAAAATAAAGTATAAAATACTGGACACGATTAACCAAGGAGATATTTAGGGTTAAACCCTGATAAGATTGATGCCAAATGTTAAAAGTTTATTATTGCATCCCCATATTCCTCCCTCCCTCAAAAAGCACTTGTTTGTTGTACAGTTACTTTATGTAACAGTTATTTTATACATTAGTTAAATTTTAATTTAATTAACTAACTAATTAAATTAACTAACATGTGTTTTCTTAAATTTTAAACTCTTCTATACTTCACTACAGTTAAAAATTTTAATCTTTTAAAATAAATAGCTCTATACCTGCTGTCAAAAACACATTTAAGTTGATAAATTTGCACAAATGTAATATTAGGAAAGTAAGGGGTCTATCCCAAACTGAAAAACCTGCCAAGGGGGCTATGAGGCTAAAAAGTTTGGTAACCTATGATTTAGAAGGAAAAGAGAGAGAGAGATTAAATATAAATACTATCGGTCTTCATTTTACGAACCTCTATTTTGTGAATTTTTCCATTTTGCTTTCCTGGAACTAAGAACGTTTTTAATTATTTTCTTTGTACTCAAAAAACACTGGAGAAGTGGCAACGCTGTAGCATAATTTGCGGTACACAGGGTGCACCACGAGGAGGCCTGCTACGTAACACCCCAAGCGTGCTGACACTCTTGCTAAGAAAGAAGCCCTTGGAATCCAAAGACCCGCGAAGATTTAAACCTTTCATTCCTTAAGGCTTTTTTTCTAAAATGGCCTTTAAGCATAGGTTTAAAATGGAAGTTACGGAGATGTCGATAGATAAGAACTGGGGAATTTTGAACAAGGACCCGTCCTAGGTCCCTGGGACTCTTAGAAAAGCTGCTGTGCCTCATTTTAGACTTTTGATGGGTTATGACTGTATGAGATCCCATCTCTACAGAATTGGTATCGCCAACTCACCGGACTGTACTCTGTGTGACTCTGGTTAGCCTATGACCGCTGAACATTTGGTCGTGCGCCCTGCACTAATTAGCCTTAATTCAACTGTCGAAAAATATTGGACAGCACGCGCATTAATGGCATAGGTTCTATTGTAGTGTGTGGCATTTGTAAAATAAATAAATTATTTTCTTTGTAAAACAACCACCAAATAGCGAAGTACATTTTTTATTTAATGAAATTTTACTCTTGTGTGATTCGATTTTTTTATTCCTATTTTTAAAATATTTTGGGAAGTTTCAAATTCTTCTCTTTTAGCACATTTTTCGGTGATTGGTGACCTCGAAATGGTTTAACCAAGTGCCTAACTCACCGAGAGCAATAAAATTGCCTTACACTTCTGGGCGTTTCATCGAGGAAGTGCAACCTGTAACCCCCCCCCCCTCCCAATGCCTTGCTCACTAGAAAAACCCTAAATAAGCTTCAATCCTTCAATCAATAAACTTTCATATATGAAGAAACGATGAAATCATTTGAAACAATTCAAAGCGGATTACAATGTGAAGAAAATACGCCTGAAGGGGTTTTTGGTGCATTGCAAAAACATATGAAGCGTATATATATTATGAGAGAAAAAAACATTTTTTCAAACAAAAAAACTAAGTCAAAATTGACAAACTTTATCAGTACCTAAGTTTAAGGATGCATGTGGTAATGTATGCTTAAAATTATTGGTTATAAAATAATATATGGTTTAGAATTACTCGTAGGCTTAAAATTGCAAAATGCCATTAAAATGCATTAAATTTAATATAAGATTTGTTGTTATTCTTGCAGATTTCTTTTTGATGGATATGATATGAGAAAAATATATGTTAATTTATAGGGGAAAAAATGTGAATAATTACATTTTCATAATATATAGTTTTTATGAATTTAAAATTTGTTTTATGTGCCTTATAAAGTATATTGGAAAAGGAATCCAACGAATTTTCCACATAATGACCTTTTTGTCGGGATTTTGTGATAATTCGGGATTTAATGTATAATTACATTGAAAAAAAGTAAATTATACATTTCTCTAGATATAAAAAATTCTAGGCGTAACTCATCCGCTTTACTGGATAGTTCATGAGGTTGCCATGACTATATATTTTTAAGTTATTGATACTCTAAGCATTAAGTTATTGATAGTCTTGGCATTAAACTTTCGAATGTACTCAAAACATTCTTAAGGCCCTTTCGTTTAGATTTAAAAAAGGACTCGAGTTGAATTTCTATGACGGAAATATATTTATCATTTACCCCCCCCCCCCCATAATCCCCTTCCCATCTTTCGGATGCCAATGTCCGCAAAATTGTTCTTAGCGCATCTCTACTGAACATATCTCCCAAATTTCGAATTTGCTGGTCTCAAGACCCTATCAAACACGCAAAATTGGAGTCCCTGTTTCGCCTAATTTTTCACGCAGTTGAGGGTGAAGACTTGCCGTAAGCAAAACGATAGAGCACGGCTTACGTCAGAGCATATCTCCACATTGAAAAACTACTCACCGAATTTTCTGCTTCGGAAAACGAACATCCAATATTATTTCTTTTATTTCGTTCACGCTTTTGATAACGGGCACAAACAGAAATGGAGCACCATTCTATTTAAATTCTTTTTATTGCCGTTAAGATATTATACACCATTAAAATATTATACGCCCAAATCTGATGCGTTTGACGAAGCCGATGTTGCCAACCATACCGCCAACTTGTTTATGACGTAGGGTGCCCAAGAATCTCATTGGCTAGAATTTCAAACAACTTTTATTTGGAACAATTTTTTCAGCTCACTGGGAAAAAGTTGTTCGGATCCGTTGCTATGGCAACTAGGTAGAAATTGTTCGGAATGTCTGCTTTCTAGGAAAATTGTTCCAAATACGTGTACGTGTAATAAGGCCTTAAGAGTTCAAAAAAATGAATTTTTCATCTATAATGTCTCTTCAACCCTCTCCCCTGAGAGGCAATTTCGATAAAACCCGTTCTTAGAGCATCTCTATTCAACAAAAGAAACATGCATGTTAAATTTAAAGACTACGTCTAATGGATCCGTTTTTTCTTTCAGTGCATTTGACTTCAGAGTGAAGCAGGAAGGTCTACAAGAACTCTTCATGCGAGAAGGAAACAACACTTTCTTTCTTCCTGTGGGAGCTGGAGTTGGACACAGTTTTAACCGACAGCAAGAAGTAGACAAGTGGGTAAGTCCTGACTCATCATTCTTTTCAAGCGATGCTCTCATGGATTTCCATTTCTTTTCTCAGATGATGATATTGCTTTTGCTGTTGTGTAGATTTTGTTCGTGTTTCATTTTTGCTAACAAATCTAAATAAGTATCACAAAACAGGCTGAAATGAAATACAATATCTTTAGCGCCGCGTTTCTTAAACTGTGAGGCGTGCCCCCTAGAGGGGCGTGAAAACTCGACGAGGGGGGCGTGAGCATATTTAAAAGTTGAAACAAAAGAATATTTTAAAAAATATTAATTCACTGAAAGAAAACAAAATACATTCTGACATAATAAAATATAAAATACACATTTGCACTGATATAATACACTTGTATAAACGCATCAATGTATAAATGTATTTTATAATTAATTTAACAATACTAAGTTAAGAACAAGTTTAATAATTACCAGTGACCCCATAAGCTTCTTATACATAAAATTTTAACAAAAATTAACACTTATTTTAATCATTTGTACGGTTTATATAATTAATCCCTTGACTGCCGATTCAAGGTTGAGGGATTCGCTCCCTAATGCCGCACTTTTTCCTGTATTTGAGCGTATGTGATGTATTGGGGAGGGGGATTAAAAGGAATAAATATAAGTAAAACCTTCTCTGAAATAAGTAAATCTTTCGCAAACACTGTCAAAGCCCTTATATTGCAGTTCAAAGCCTTCCGAATAATGTTATGGATAAGAGTGCACAGAGACGATCGTTTTTCGGAAAGACAACTAATGATTTGGTTAGTTGAGATGTTTATATACGACAGTGGCACTTAAAAGGTTAAAGTCGTATTGTAGCTTTAGAATCAAATTATAGTATTATTGAATGTAATACACTGTTATTGTATGGAAGGGATGAAAATTATGATTGAAAATTGGGTCACAAATATTGAAAGTTTGAGAAGCACTGCTTTAGCGGATTCTTTTCTGAGCAATGCGTGCTACATTTCTTATTAAATGCTAAAAGGGAAATTGTTATCCAGTTATATAACCATGGTTCAGTAAGCAGATTGTTATTCCTTTAAAAAAATCTATGGTAGAATACCAGATGTCCCAAAAATAACCGACGATTTGAAAAATCAATCAAAAAAACACTGAGGTGACAGAAGTGTGTGGTTTGCTACATTCTTCTACAGGCATGGCCCCTCCCTATTCCCCAGATTTAACCCCATGTGCCATGTGATTTTTTTTTCTTTGGTGGTACGTGAAATTTCAGGAACGTATCGCAAAAATCCATAAACTGTAGTTGAATTGGAACGATAAATCTGTGATGCATGACAAACCATTCCAACTGATAAGTTTACGCGGGTGTCATCAAATTTTCTCCACAAATTGCACAAATGGTTTGCAGCTGATAGTTGCCCCTCAAAGGGTTAAAAACATTGATTTATAGTTTTCAGTTTGGAGCGCCATCTGTTGACGAACTTTGTAACTAATTTTGAAACTTGGTGTGAGAATAAGTTCCCTGGTTACCAAAGCAGAATGCGGTAAACCGTATATTTCTATCACCTTACGTTTATTTCTTTATTGATTTTTCAAATAGTCGGTCATTTTTGGGAGGCATAAAGCATGTGTTAAATGCATGACGTTGAAGAGCATTATCTCGTTACCAAATATCGGGAAGTCGTTGCAGATTATTGACAAGGTGTTCATTGTTAATGTCAGCGACGGAGCGCTTTACTGTTCAGATAGCTGATACCATACTAGGATCTTGTCAACGATCTATGAAAAGGAGACCACTCAAAATGTCTATCTGATTTTGAGGAATGGAGGGTCTACCTGTGGTTTGTAAATCCGCAGTCTCATTCTGACCCGAATGAAACGGTTAAACCCAGCGATACTCAAACTGTAGCCCACCGGGCCTTTTTAAGAGGCCCGGTCATGGCCCATTGCTCTAAGAAATTCATTTATTTTTGAAAATTTGGGGGGAAATTCTTTATTAAAAAGTCAAATATATCAATTTTGCTTTTTACTGTCGATGTCGTATGAGAGAGAATTGATTTTTTTTTCTGGTAAGTGATAATAGACAACAGTGGAGTAGCGACCATTTTATGAGTGGAACTAATTTTTAACTATTTTTAATATCTTGCAAACAAAAAAAATATTCGAAGAAAATAGATTATTTCAAGACGATTGGGAAGAGTTGACTATTGTATAATGAAAAATAAGCATGTTTCAGTAATTGTTGGATTTGTCACGAAAGAGGTATTTAAAAAATACCAATGAACAGGAATCATTCAATGACACTTTTCCTCGAAGATCTCTTTCAAGAGATGATACATAGGCTTTCTTGAATAATCTTTGCAACAGCAACAAAGTGTTTTGTCAGTGATAATGCCACAGCGGTAACAAAGGCACCCTATGAAGTTTGTTGCATTATTGGTAATTATATAAAACCGTTTACGAGATGCAGAAATTGTGAAAGAGTGATTCTCAAATGTTTCCAATTTAGAAAAATTTTAGTGACAAAAATAAAAAATATAAAACATAATAATTTTAAAAAAGCAAAATAGGAATTTTGATATTTTAATCGATTTCCACGTTTTAAATTTTCTAGGATATCTTGGTCTTAAAACAGAGGTTCCCAAACTTGTTTGTCTCATAGACCCCTTACCATGTTTTTCGGTTCGGGGTAGACTCCTGCTTACGTAATATTGAATTTTTGCAAATTTATTAACTTAAATGTGTTTACGACAGCTGGTACAGAGCCATTTAATTTAAAAGACTTAAATTTCTAACTGTAGTGAAGTTGGGAAACAGAAACTTAAGAAACACGTGTTTCTTAATTTAAATTTTAAGTGATACATAAAATAACTGATTAAAAAATGAATGTTTATAATGATAGGGATGAATCTGGTGCTTCATTAACAAATTTTCAACATATGTCATCAGTCTTGTCTGATTTAACCCTAAATTCCCTCGAATAGTAGTGTCCAGCCGATAACCGTACTGAAACTCTTTCTCAGTAGAAAAAGCAGTTAAAAAACTCACTCCAATGCTCTATAATTGGAGGTAAATAACAGGTTAATAACACTCTTTAAAACCAAAATTGCTGACATCCGTTTCTAAACTTTACTTTAAGATCTCCGTTACTTCCTATTACAATCAGTTCCTCTGGTAATATGACATTTTTTTTCAATCGGTCCATAGGAATTCATTGCCTGCTGTGGTGATTACCATAGTCAAAGCATTCTCAAACCGAGTTTCAAAATCTGGATAAAGGGAATTTAAATGTTGAATGTAGGTAAAAATGTCATTTTCCTGGCAGACTGTCTGTGACCAATTGAGAAACTAGGAAAATTCTCTACGTCCAATATTGTACTCCTTTACTTAATTTTGTCCACAAAAAAAAGCTGAAATGACATTCCTTGTTTTAATAAAATTTTGCTGCCCCATAACTGCAAATTAGCTTCATTAAATTTAGTAAATAAATGTGTTAAATAGGTAAAATATGGTTTCCATTTGGTTAAATTTTCCTTTAAAATTAAAATCACGATCTGGTTTAATGAGAACTACTGTCGTAGACCCCCATTTACTCCTCATGGACCCCCAAAATATTTTATTGCTATCGTGGACCCCTTGAAGTTCGTCATAGGCCCCTGGGGAGGATCTATATAGACCACTTTGGGAATCACTGTCTTAAAGCTCTTCTTCCCCCCTCCTCCCCTTAATTCTCACGTGGCGGTCCGCGTAAAATAGCCATCATATGTATGCGGCCCGGCAAAAAAAAAAGTTTGAGTACCCCTGCTTTAACCCATCTTGCAACCGTCCTATACAATAAGGCATTTTATCCAAAGGCTTCCAGTAGTCCCCGATAAAACATTCTGTTACATTTTTGACATGAGCAACTTCAATTTTAAGCCACGATTTCTGATCATTGTTCGAAAACATGCTCTGGAGCGATGGAAATGAAAGGTCTTCACTTTAACATACAACAACCCTTATAACTGAATCAGCTGTTTTTTGCACTCTACAAATCGACAACAGCGCCACCTCACCGCTTCCTTATCCTATTTGCGCATGCCCGGCCACTATTATATTAATTATAGTTTTTCATATACTGTATGAGTTTTATTTATTTATGCACTAGTACACTTTCCTTATCTTTTAAGTACGAAATACTATTTCTCTAAGTACATGAATACTGCATAATTTCTTACGGAATTACGGTAAAAAAAGGGTTTTTGTTTATAACGTATTTTGTAATCGTTAATATATTTTTTTCTTAAGTGTTATTATTTTCAAAGATTACAGTTTAAAAAAACTAAAAAACACCTTTTTATAGTTAATCGAATTGATTTGTAACTTAACCTTTTAGTCACCAAATCTGGAAATGGGATCTGAAATTAGTCGCTAGATGCGGGATGAGATCTGAAAATGGGAAATCGTTACTCCTGATGATCCTATTCAGGACACAATGGAACAAAATTATTAAATTATTCTATTGTCATCGGTCCTGGAGAAGTGAGCAAAATTTCGAATTAATCTAACCTTTTAAAGTGGGTAAAAATTGAGTTCAAAATTTCCGTTACATACAAGTGAAGCTAATAAAAAGGTGTTAAAAAGAACTACAAAGAATGAATATAATTCTTTTGTAAGTTGTTCCTTCTTTATAAAATCTCTACAAGGAGTTTCTTTCAAGGAAGAGGTTCTCTACAAAGAGTTTCTTAGTTAAAACCAAAAATAGTGGATTTCAATATACTCTTTAATAAATTCAGACAAGGGTTCTTTAGTAAGTTTAGATTCAAAAGCTGATGCACAATATTGAAGCTATCTTTTTTATTGATTCAACCGTGTTCATAGTAGTTCATGTCCTTTTACACTTTTCAACTTATTCAATTTCATTTTTTATTCAGCTTATTTAATTTCAATTTTTAAGTTTTGTTTCAAGTCATATTTATTGAAACAAATTATGAAATCTTTTCAGTTTATCTTTTCGGAACATTTAGTAAACAAGCTGAATAGGTATAGTTTAATTTATATACGTCTATTTTACTTCTATGCATAGAAATAGTGAAATTAGAAATATGAGTGCTAAGTAATAATATATAATTTTTATGAAATAGTTCTTTTTTTTCTGTCTGTATTCTAAAATAAATTCTAAGAAAGTACTTTAAACTTTTCGTATCTAAGCTTTACTTTGGAATTTATTTTAGGGGGAAACTAATCTAAACGTTAGATTAAATTCCCTTAAGGTTAAATTAAAAAGATTTTTAAATTAAATATCACATAATAGAATGAAGTTTTGAAAGACTTTTGGAATCTGCAGCCAATTAGTTAGTTACTCCATTTTATTACTTATAACGTATCTTTCGCATGTTTAAATTCAAAAGGTCTTCATAAATCAAATATTTTATATCTCCCAAAAATTAATAATTTCTGAGATTGCATTTTAGTAATAATGATAAAATCCTTTACTTTTTTTTATTTCTTAAGGAGTTAAGTTATAATACAAGACCTAAGTCTTAATATTCTTAGAAATTTCATTAACCAAACAAATATGCATTTTTTTATTTAAAATATTAATATTATACTCTATTTATATGAGGGCAATTCGAAAAGTAACCTCCGAATCACTGTAAAAAACAAACTTGGACAGAGGGTGGAGGCGGGTATTTACATATCAAAAATACTACTCTCCTCTATTTTTAAACATAGTCTCCCCCCCCCCATTATTCAAGAACTTGAAGTACCGTTTTCCCAATTTTCAATTCCTTCTGTATAAAATTCCAGAATCTCACGAATGCACTTCCTTCGGAAACCCAACGCGCACAACAATGAAGGAGTGCTGTCTATATTATAATTTTCTATTGTTGTTTAATTAAGTGTATTTAAAATAGATTTTAAAATTTTATTTTGTCTGAAACCACCACCAAAAACAGTAAAAGAAATTAATATTTATTATTATCTTGTCAAAGTTTTAAATCTTTCAATAAGTCTCGGCGTGCCACTCTTACAACTCTGCCGTGCCACGGGTTGGCCACCCCTGCAATAAGCTGTCACCTCCCTCTGTGTACAGTTGCTCCGCCTTAGAATCTTTAATGCGTGCGGGAAAAATTCAAGGTCGGATACTTTTTTTTAGTAGACCTTGTATACACATCAGATAAATCTACAGTGTAGAGGAGCTAATGCGAGCGTTAAATCTAACCCTGCTCAAAGTGAAAGAAGTTAGGAGAGTAGGATGCCAGCTCAGTTGTCCTCGTAACTTGACTGTAGTTCAAAATTACGACATCCATCGCCAATAGCCCACAATTTGCTTTATAGTGCGTCGTTAAGAAACCCTCACACAGGTAAATTTATATTGCACTGCTGGCCATTAAAATTACACCAGGAAGAAATGATGTGACGAACGTCGAAATCACATGAAAGGAAGTTAGGATATGAACATTATCAGTTTTCCAGCGCATTTTGACGACGCAGTAGGAAAATACAACATCGGAAGCACTGCATAAAAGAAAAGTTATATAGTGGATTTCTCATTCAGAAAGATCTTTGTAAAGTCGGAGTTTTCTCGGAATAATGCCTCGAATAAAAAGAAATGCTTACCAGCAAGTGTCGGAATTCGATAGAGGCAAGACCGTTGCCTACAGAGAGTGTGGATTATCGTTTGGTGATATTGCCCTTCACACTAATAAAAATCCAAACATTGTCATGTGAATATGGAATCAATAAGTTGCCGGGATCATATTGAACGGCAGGCAGGATCTCTATGCCTCGCCCGAGTTGTGATGTTGACCCTTCAAAACCGTACAACCACATCACGCACCATTAGCCAGGAGATGGGTATGTTTGCAACACTCCCAGTATCCAATTGTACGGTAAGACGTTTGCGGCAGAGTGAATTGTCAGCACGGTAGCAATTTCTTCAGCTTCTCTTGACAGACAGCATAGAGAGAGACGGCAACTCTGATAGGTCAAACAACAAAACTGGATACAGGAGTGGCACAATGTCGTCTTTTTAGACGTTGTCTCGGTTCTTCGTGTAGTATTCTGATGGCCGTGTGTGTGTCAAGTGGCTCCGAAGAGACCGCTTGTCGCCTTCTTGCATTCGATATCGGCATTGAGGCCATACACCTGGTGTGATAGTTCGTGCAACCATTGGGTAAACAACACGAACATGTCTAGATCGACTCAATGGTAATCTGAACGTAGATCGGTACATTTCTGACATTTTACGTCTAATGGTTGTGCTCTACTGTCGAGGCCTACCAAACAATCTCTACCAACAAGATAATGCAAGACCACATGTTGCACGCCATGTTCTGACCTGCCTCGAGACACAGAGTATTCGATTGCTACCTTGGCCTGCATGGTCTCCATATCTGTCACCCATTAAAAATATCTGGTCTAGGGTTTCAGAGAAGATGACTAGCCACCCATCTGTAGCTAATACCATTGCTGAAGTGGGGCATAGACTTTAAGCAGCAGGAAATGAGTTGACCATTCCTATGATTTATGCCCAGTTTTTTTCCATACCTAACCGGGTAAGGGCCATTTTAGCTGTCAAGATGGCAGTTGTTTCTATTAATTTTGCACCCTAGTAAACTCCTTACTTGCGAGTTTAATTATTTTGTCTTCATGCCCTACTGCTTACGTACAATAAATATCTTTTTTATATTTGCTTTCCTTCTTGGAGTGTTAGTTTTAAAGGCCAGTAATGTAAATACACAAGGTTTCATTAAGTGATTTTTTTAAAAAATTTCTGTAAGCGAAAAAAACAAAACAAGAAAAATCCAGTCCCCACGATTTCAGAGTGGGCAGAAGAAAGGGAGTTGGATACGCATTGGTTCAGCATAAACTGAAGTTTCATTTTTTTTCATCATTTTGTTTCAATTAAATCTGATGAAAACTGTACGGACATTTTGTTGAATTTTGTTGCTCTAAGCCATTATTAAAAACCAAGAATAACTCTTGATTCCACTCTTTCCACATTTCTACTTATTTTACAATACGTCTTGCGAGAACTTGGCAAGATTTATAACGTTAAACAATTTCCATTAATCTTCATAACTATCTCTCCTCAAAAGATCTAATTTACAAATAATCTGTTTCCCTATTTCAATAATTTGAGATTAAAAATAAAGCAAACTTTATTCGATCGGTTACATTGTTACAGTTAGTAGTTTTTGGTCGAATTCTCGAAATAGAATGTATAAATTTCTTCTGCTTGGTTGTGATGTTAAAATATTTTGAAACTTTAGAATTTTATTATCGCGTCTGTGCTTTTATTTATTAATTTATCATCAATGGGCTGAATTCATAGCGGTCACGTGATAAATATAATCACTTGTTCTCCATTGAATTTAAAAATGTCAAATTTGTATTTCTCTCTCTCTCTCTCTCTCTCTCTCTCTCTTGTTCTACTTTTAAAACTTAGATAAATTTTCGAATTTCATAATTGGGCACAGATGTCCAAATATTAAGATTCATCAAAAACATTTTCGAAATGAAACAAATTCTTATATACGTGCATTTTTAAATCAAATGCAATTTTTTACCAATATGCGTTATTATTCCAACTTTCGAGTGCTGTAGTTTTTACTTTAAAGATCAAGTCATCGTTATTCTATAGAAAACCTAGTTAGATCATAGGATTCAATAATTTTATATGCTTTAAGTTATCCGACTACCCTAAAATTGTGAATATTGCCAAAAATTTGCAAATTTTTTATGATTTTATTTAACAGGCCATCTTATTAGCTTTATAAAAATACCAAGTTTATCACTTTCCGTTCACTAAACCAAAAACTACAAGTGTTTTAATAAAAGCAGATGTCGTTACTTTAAGCAAAATGTCACACTTTAAAACGCGTTTTACTCGAAATGGGATTTTTTGAAAACAATCAAACGGGTTCAACGATTGCCAAAAAAAGTTTTGAAAATAATTAACTGATTTTTTTTTTGTGTAAGTTCTGTATGATAGTAGAAGTGTTTTAACCTTCAGATTTATCAATCACTGTTTTATTACAAAATTTACAGTCCCTTATGTGAATATAACCACTGTTTTTCTAAACAATTTCATATAGTAACTGAGATAAAGTGCTCTAGTTTTTGTAAAAATTAAAATATCTCTTATCCTGAAGGTCATTTCGACAATGAATAACATAGCAACACATCAGAATTGGATATTTGAAAATTTGTTTATAAACCTTTGGTACAGAATGGACCGCGTTTATGTTCTTTTTTATCAATATTTACCCATTTTTTTCCATTTTAGTTATAATAATTTATTTTTCTTTTCTTAATTTTATCCTATTTTTCTTTAAATGTACTAAAGAAATCTAAAAACAACAAAAAAATCCACATATCTCCATTTTTTTTTTTTAAAAAGTTGTCGCAACCAGTCGGATACCTTAATTGACCAGTTTAGTTATTTCATGAAATACCAAGTTATTTATGAAATAACGTATTTCACTCTTTAATGGTCATATAGCGTCTGCCTGATTATCATTATGCATAACTCCACAAAGGAACTAATTTGATATAGGAATGCAACGTGCCAAACACTGTTTGAGTTGTATGGAATCCAAGATGGCGGCCTAGAGGTTAAAAACCGTCAGGAAAGTAATTGTAAAGAATTTTTGAAAGATGTTTCAACTAAAGAATATAGGAATAGATTAAAACTAACCAATATCGATAAATAATGAATATCAATATAAAATAATAAAAATTATATATAATAATATGTAATATATTATTATCATATAATATAATTTAATAGTAATTATAATATATGTATGATAATCATATAATTTTTATATAATAATTATGTATAAAAATATTCATATGATATAATTATTATATATAATAATTTTTATGTAATATAACAATAATTATAAACAACATAATAATTGTAAATAAGTATAACATTTGTAATATTTATAAAAATGTTAAAAAAATTATTATAAATAAATATGAAAAAAACAATTATTACATATAATAATTGTATTCTAAATTATTGTTATTCGTATGTATCTAAATTAATAATGAATAACAATTAATAATTGCTGATAACTTGCAATATTCCAAAAACTGCGAGTTTCTTCAATGAATTTCATCGAACAAAGGGATGTTCAAAAAAGCCTTATTAAAAAATAAAATAAAGTGGAAATATGTGATTTATAGCAATAATTAAAAGCACAGCACGTATTCTTTTTAAAAAATATCCTGGTACTCACCAACGATATTAGAAATATACATATTCGAAAATAGCACAAAATAAAGCAGAAGACTGGAATACACTGGTGTGCAAAAATTAAGGACGAGACGGTTTTTACAATATAACTTTGTACAAAAGCATTCCAAATCAACACATTTAATACCGTAAGATCCCCAATACGTAAGGACATGAGTAATGTAAGCAACACTTACTAAAAGAGAAATCAGAGGGATAAAAAGAAGCTTTATTGAAAAAGTAGCATGGAGCGCAATGCGACTGAAGGCCGAAACATCCCTGTGATGGGTGTCCAGCAAGAAATATCCAGTCTTTAGTAGGGGATATGATCTCCCCTGACTGCTAGGCAGGTTTCACAGCGTCTGCCCATGCTGAGAATGAGTGTGTCAATGAGTTGTTGAGGCATTCCTGCCCATTCGTCTTGCAGCGCCAATCGAAGCTCCGGAATCGTTACTGGTGGTAAGGTACGAGCTGCCAAGCGTCTGCCTAGAAAATCCCATACATACTCGATGGGATTGAGATCCGGAGATCGTGCCAGCCAATCCATACGTTCAATATCCTCACTCTCTAAGAGGTGTTCGGCAGCTACTGTGCGATGACATGGTGCATTGTCGTCCATGAAAAGGAACTGCGGACCCATAGCACCTCTAAAAGACGCACATGTGGAAGAAGAATCTCGTTAAAATAACAGGTCCCGTTGACTGAACCTGCGTCGAAGATGTGAAGGTCTGTACGACTACCAAGCATGATGCCTCCCCAAACGAGAACACCGCCACCTCCATACCTGTCCCTTTCAATGATGTTCGAGGGATGATTGCGGCTTCCCCGCTCTCTCCAGATGAGTATGCGATGAGAATCGCTACTCAGACTGAATCTGCTCTCATCTGTAAAGAGTACTCGTCCCCATTCATTGTCTCTCCAATTCCGGTATTCCCGGCACCACAGAGAACGCCTTCTCCTATGGGCAGGCGTTAGAGGTACACACCGTACAGGACGTCATGCAAACAGACTACCACCGTGCAGTCTTCTGGCCACGGTAAAACGCCATATCGGTCATCCAGTCGCCTGTGTCGTGTGTCTAGCGATTTCTCCCGCTGCCTGCCGCCTGTTTCTTCTGGCCTATAAGGCAATATACCGGTCATCTGCGGGTGTGGTTCCTCGTGGACGACCACTACTGAACCCCCGGATAGCTGTTCCTGTAGTTTGAAATTGTCTCCAAAGTCGTGAAACGATGCTGTGAGCAATTACGAACTCTGCAGTCACACTGCGACCTTCCTCCAACTTCCCAATGATTCGACCTCGGGTAAAAGCATCCATATGTCGTCTAACAGATTGATTATTCGCCATTTCTCGCTGAGGCAGCAACTCGGTGTGATTTTAACTGCTATACGGTGTGCAATATCTTTGCCAGAAATACTAACCTTACACCGACAACATGCTTTACTACTCAGACACTCCCCCATTACGTCTACCTGCATATCTGCCCATGTGCTACCGTACATCACCTCACTTAATCTCCTGATCGGTCTTTCTGTCCACTCTGCCTCTTCGTTCAGCTGATATGCTAATTTTTTGACTTCGTCCTTAATTTTTGCACACCAGTGTAGTAGTTTGAAGAAAAAATGCAAGGAAAATAGCTAAATTTTTAAAGAAATCGAATAAAAATCGTCTGAAATTAATAGTATTACACGGTAAAAAAATTAATAAAAATTAACTTTAATATACATTATCTCCATGGCAACCATATTACCCACACGATAAAAATATCAAGGTAACCCTAGTGTAATGTTATCGCCCATCTTGGCGAACATAAACAACAACTTGGCGCGTAGCTCTCCTATATCAAATTAGCACCCCAGAAGGAGTTACGCATTCTGATAATTAGGCTGACGATATACAAGTCATTAAAACGTATTATTGTATTTAAAACACAGATTTCGATTCAACATTTTATAAGTATTTATGCTAACATAAAAAGCATAAGCGTTGCAATTATAAGAAGGGAAATATGAAACAATTTTTAATAAACAAAAAATTTATACATGAAAAAATACCGTTGAAAAAATACTGTTTAACAGAAATCATTTCATTGTTAGAATTATAATTTAAAAAAGCGATTTGATTGAAACATTTATAAATATGGCTATCCATATTTTAATCATGTAGTTCAACTTTGATCAATTTAAGGAACACGAACTGCATCTAATCATACCATGTGTTCAAAATAATTTGCCGGCTTATCTGAATTCAAGAGAACGTTGTATACTCACTTCCATATTCTTTAAAGTAGTAAGAAACATTCGTCAAACTGTTGAATAAGTAATCTATGGTGATTATTACAGTTCATACTACTGTAGCAATCCATGCATATATGAATCTTGAATAATTATTTCGTTGTCAGTTATTATTTAAGAGATTTCTAAATTTTGTTGCATTCACTCGTTATTAATTCAAAAGGAGCACGTTAGATAGCATTTGCTGCGACTTCCGCACATGCTTTCAATTTAACTCTCTATCTTTCAAATAAACGGGCATAATAACTCCCTGACATGTTCTGTCGCATGCACCAAAAATAAACAAATGTTATTCATTTTAAAAGATAAGCACAACATCGAGTCCGAATCTTAAAATCTTCATCCAAGTGCCAGTGAAAGCAGATTTATTCTGTGCGTTGAAAATGTTTGTATTAAGTCAATTTATCCTTATCTTCATGTAAATGGAATTGAATTTCGTCCTTTCTTAGACTTTCAAATGCAATATCAGAGGTAATATCTCAGAAAGTTAATGCATTCCGAACTGGAAAGTTCCGAACGCTTTTGAAGATGCGTACAAACAAAAGATTTTCATTACGAAAGCGGAAACGATGGATGTGAAAGAGGACTTCCATTCGAAAACATAAATTATAGATATACTCTTATATAATTCATTGATATTTTTGATAATTATTTTAAATGTGGATCTGTCCTTTCATGTTTAAGGAAGCTGGGGAGAGTTCGTATTGTCTTTTAAATTAAATTTTCTTCATCAAGGAAATATTGATGTTTGTCTGTTCTTATCTCTATAATAGAAAAAAAAATTCTGTTTTTCTCAGTTTAATTGAATTTTCTTAAATGAAAGGCATTTTATATTCTTGGAAACAAAAGGTTTCATGCGCATTAGTAGAAATATTAATCTGAAGGCACGAAGTTTGGTGGAATGGAATAACATCATTTTTCAAAAAGATTTAAAATTCAGATATCTTCTAAGGTAGATATGAAAGTTTATTAATACACTAAACTAAGTTCTATGGTGAAGATTGTTAGTACTTACGTATTATCGCAACCTTTTGGCGACATTATATAAAACGAAGCACATGATTGCCAATTCATAGCATACGATACATGCAAAATTGGGTTTGCTAACTTGGCGAGTTATCTTGAACGTTGGCGGTAGTTGCGATAATACGTAATAGGTTGTTTTTTTACATTCAAATTTTACCTGTATCCTGTTTGATGTAAACTTTTTTCCTGGTCTTCTTTTGGTGATTGATTGATTGATTGATTACGTCACATTTCGAAGCAACACGAGTTTTACTAGAGTCGGACGTTGTAATTTTGAACCACAGTCAAGCGATGAGGACGGTACTTGAACCGGGACCCAATCCTCCAAACTTCCACATCACGCCATCGGCTGCGTTAGCCTTGTGGTTATGGTCACGAAGTCGTGGCTGGGGTGTGGCCTGTGCCGCTGAAGACCTGCAGTGTAGAGGGCCTGATACACGTTAAATCTGTACACATCTAAATCCTCCCACTGGCATGGTGTGGTAGTTTGAAGAGGGGAGTACCATGGACTTTTGACAAAGGTACAAAATTGCGAGGCCCATCGCCAAAGGCCCTCATTTTGTTTTATAATACGACAATTAATTTACACTCACCCACTCCGCATCACGGCAACGTAAGGATTTTAAGCCACATCATATTTAACTTGCATGAGCTTCTTTTGATGGATTGAAGTATTTATAAACATAAGTAATTCCTTATTTTTCAAAATTATTTCCTTTTAACACATATCAGAGTTTAAAAGCGCCTTTTATACTACAAAACATTAATTGTTTAATTAATTAATGCTTCATTTTATTTCGCTAAGTATTCACTATTAGAATTTACGTTCTTACGTATGATGCTGCGACAAATTTCGCCAAATGAAGAGACATAGCCAGTTCAAAAAAATGTCGCCAAATGCTATCATCGTTTTGAAAACCAAGTTCGGATGTGCGTGCGTGCTTGGCAACGGTTCCCACTCTTGGCTGTTTTTCGTGGGTGTTTGGATGGAATTTTATTATCATTCTGCATTATTATTTTTTTAATTATATTTTATTTTTAATGTGCTATGTATGTTCATTTATACACTATAGTTTCTATTCAATTCTTACTACAACTTATTTGCAATTCCTATTTTATAGGTATTTCCTGTAAAATAAATAGCATTGTTCTCATGCTTTTTACCAACGCCATCGACTGTATTTAGCCTTTTCCCGGTGGCAACGTTTTGTTTGTTTTTGAGTTTGTGTAATAAATCTGTGTGGAATATTTTGTTGCTGTTCTGTCTTTCGCTAGAAAAGGTTATCGCCGCCCGAAGCTGCTGGCATTTGTTCTAAATCTTTTTACGCTAAATTAAAGATGTTGTTTTTCAGCAAGCGTCATTATTTATCCCGTGTGGCGGCCATCTTTTTACTTGATGAATTTGGTCGAGGGTATAGTACGTAAATACCCAAAATTATTTCTTTATCTCTCAATCAAACTTTTGATACTTTTCATTAGAACAATAAATATTATTGAAGCTTTTTTGGCGGGATTCAACATCGTCTTTGCTATTGTTTAGTGAACTAATTATTAATAAAAGTTAAGCAGAAAACAATTCACACAATTTAGAACTTTATTTCTTATACATAATCAGACTGTATATACATTTGTTTCAGAATGCAATTTTGAATCTCTTCTCTAAGTACAACTCTTGATTGCAATGTTGCCATTTCGCCAAGATCTTTTTTTGAATAATTATTCTTTTTCTTACAGGTAATTCGAGGCCACGTGATACCTAGAACCATTCTATTCACTCGTCTGGTTAGTTTCGATAGTTATCCCAGCGAAGCTTATGGTGATGATATCAAAGTCGAACTAACCATCATAAATGAATCGAATGCTATGGGTAACTCTTACAGTCGTAAGTTTTGTATTTTATTCTCTTGTATTTTCTGTAAATATATGGATGACTTAGACCTTAAGTTTTCTAAAAAATATATATTGATTAGCTGTGTTAAAAATTTTAGAATAATCTCAAAAATCTTTCAAATTCTGTCTAGAATTAAAAAAAATATTTTACTTAAAAAAAATGTTACGTAAAAATTAACTTGAACTTCCTGTAAAATTATTTTAAAAGAAATACTTAACTCAAAAATTAGCAAAGACGTTCATTTCACATTAGATTTCTTAAAGTTCACATAATATACAGATAAAAAAATTATACCTTCTTATTTTCATAATTTTATAAATCAATTAAAACTATTAAGGCATATGTTGTTGTATTTTTTACATGTTATGATGCTTCCTCTTTAGACTCTTACTTCTCTCTCATTGATATTATTTTATAATAACTAAAACTCTTTAAAATTATTTTTATTATGCACTTATTAAAAGGTAAATTTATTTTATCAAGTAACTGTTTTTTAAAAGTCTTTCTTATAATAATCGAATTTTGGATTTTTTTTTAAAATTGCTAATCGTCTGCTTTTAAAAAGTCGATGATAAGATCTTACATATGGTTTTAGTCTCAATTACGTAATGTATATATAAACAGATTTAATAACATTAAACTAAAACTAAAAATTTCGTTGATGTATAAGAAATGTTTTATACGTCGATTATTCATGTTTTAAATGTAAAAGAAAAATTTTTAAAGATGAACACTTTTAACCTTATTCTATTTTTTAAGCATACCTTTGAAAAATGATAAAAATTATACAAGTCAAAAAATATGATTTTAAGATAGCATTGAGCTACAAATCTCCTAGTCTGAAAAAAAGTAGACTGGCTAAAAAATAAATTACTGAACAAACAAAAACAGCTAAGAAACAATAGTAATAAAACCATCCAACTTTCAAGATAACTCACCAAATTGGCAACCCCGATTTTGCGCGCGTCACAGACGCTAAATTTTCTACCATGTGCTTCGTTTCGTGTTTCTCCGCTTGCTACCTTTCTAAGCCTAACCCGTTCGTTGAATGGGAAACTCGAATACTAAAATGCAAATCTGGGATTTACCGAGTTATTAAACACTAAAATCTAATAAAAAAGCTAATAATATAACATAATAATGATTAACACATATGAAAATAAAATAGTTATTCAGTTTCTTTTAATTATTGTTTATTTATGATTATTTGTAATTTTTCACTTAGCATTTTTCGACTATGAGCTATATATTCCGGTTAGTGTATTCATTTTTAAAATTGTAGCGGGTCTATCCACGTACCTCCTAATAATCCTCTAGGGAAAATCTTTCTTTAAATATTTTTAATTAAAAACTTTGCACCTGAAGAAGAAGACGCAGTCTATGTAAATTATGTCTTGCATTTAAATATTAACTTTCTGGTTCGAAGGGAGATTGAGGTTAGAAGCTAAAGGATAGCAGTGAAGATTAACGAAATACAAAGCTAGATGAAAGTGTTCAGTAGATACCTGCTTAATATTTAAGATTGACGATTTGTCAATTAGATGATTAAATTGGATTAGAGTTGGCTTGAAATAGATCAACTTAGACGTATCTTAGATTATTGGAATTGGTACAGCTAAGACATTCCTAAAGCAAGTTATTAAATTTATAATTAAATTTACTTATATCTCTTCCTCGATCTTGCTCCCATAATTAGTTAAAGGTGCATTTCCTCTAATCTTGGGCTGTTGAGACTTGTAAACAAATTGTGTTTGTTTTGACTGTGGCTAATCTTCCTTCTGACTCTCGTGCACTGATGGTTGGGACAGACCAACCATCACACAATTCGTGCGATTTCACGTACTATATCGCAACCCTATTGGCGATATTCAATAAGTACTAAATCGACTCTTTTTGGAGTTATACTTCTTTTAGGGCGAGAGAGAAAAATGATGAGAGTAAAATTTTCGATGCGCGCGCACACCGTTGTCTAATAACTTTGGAAGTTACTGAGGGATCTTGGCTGTATGGGTGTCGTTCGAATTGGCGTGACCCCCCCCCCTCACATGTATTTAATATCTATGTGCGTGTGGTTGGGATAGGGAAGGGCTTGCACACTACAAAATCAGTCCTCCATGTTATTCCCATAGGGTAGGAAATTTTCTAACATGCCACTTTTTTGGTGCTAGGGGACTGATATTTGGGGTATTGTAATAACTATTGTTATAAACCATATCTGTTGGGAGGCATCCCCCCTCTACAGCGTTTTGGCCAATATCTCGGCACCCGAGCCTCACAGTCCATTCGGACCTGGCTCATTCGATCCCTCTCTATCTGCTCTTCCAGTTAATATCATTTAAGGCTCGTTGGGCTATTTCTTCTATAATTTTTAATTGTTTTAAACTTTTTTAATTTGTTTAAATTCCCAATATCTTGGCTCCTGTTTGAGTCTCGGACTTGAGATTTGAACCTAATTGTTCCACTCGTTGAGACCCATCCACTCATCTACTTTATTCCCATTGTGTAGGCATGGGGAGGGCTTAAGCACTAAAATATCATGCTCCCATGTTAATCCTATGGGGGCTGGAAAACATTTCACTCCCCCTCCCTAAGGAATTGAGCTTGGGACTTGATTTTTGGAGGTCCGCCATATTTTCGTATTAGCGCAAGCTTTACATGGAATTGGCCTCTGTGTTATTGATCCTATTGTCCCTGTGCGGGGGTGTTTAAATTTATTTAAGTCGTCATTATCTCGGGTTTGGCTGTTTTTAATGTGCTATCTTTTTTTTATAGTGTACGCTCAGAGCAACACCATCCATAGTGACTACCGACACAAAAAAGGTGTGGTGATGGCGAAGATCCTGAAAGCCGAACATCCCTGTCAAGAATGGCGTGGTGCATCTTATCGAAAGCCCTCTCATGATCATTGACATCACGGTTTGGAAATTCTTGCAGAACGAGAGAGATGGCCGCCTGTCGTACGTAACTTTTTTTAAATTTTAAATTTAGGGACTTTTAATGACTTATAAGAGAAATACCGTTTTGTAAGCAAACAATTAAATGCTTAGGGTTTAAGCCTTTTACGAGATTATTCTTTCATTTGAATTTCTCGGTCATTATCGAACGCGAACTTTAAGACTACTGAAATATCTGTAAGCATAGCATTAAACGATGTAAGTTTGCGACAACAAGTTGTTTATACAGGTCAGTCCCAAATTCGTGGTACAAACTTTAAGGGTAGATACAGAGCATTGAAACGATCATTTATTGCAGTGATTCCCAAAGTGGTCTATATAGACCCCCAGGAGTCTACGCCAGCCAAAAATTAATTTGGAGATCCATGAGGTGTAAGTGGGGTCTATGATAGTGGCTCTCATTAAAATAAACAGTGACTAATTTTTTTTTAAATTTATAATCATGTGGAAACCAAATTTTACCTATTTAACAGATTTATTTACTAAATATAATGAAATTAATTTGCATTTACAAGGTGACAGCATAAATTTTATTAAAGCAAGAAACACTTCAGCTCCTCTTTCCTGAGTTAAGTTAAAGAAGTATAATACCGGAGGTCCCGAATTTTCTAAATTTGTCACAGACATTCTGTCAGAACGTTTTAACCTACATTCAACATTTAAATGTCTTTTATTCAGATTTTGAAATTAGGTTTGAGAATGATTGGACTCTATGGCAATACAGTAAGCAATGAATTGGTATAGTCATATTGGAAAAAAAATTTCACATTACAATAAGAACTGGTAGTAATAAACACTAACGAAGATCTTAAAGTTTAGAAACAGATGCCAGTAATTTTGGCTTTAAACAGTCAAACCTGTTATTTGTCCCGACTTATGGAATATCAAGAGGAAGTTTTTCATTGCTTTTCTTAGTGTAAAAAAGTTTCTGCGCGATTGCCAAACTCAAAAAAAAAAATTGGACACTAACAGAGGAAATTTAAGGTTAAACCAGACAAGATTAATACTAAATGTTGAAAATTTGATATTGTAGTGCTAGAGATTCCTTCCTCCCCTTAAAATTATTTGTTTGTTGTTTAGTTAGTTTAGTTAACGGTTGTATTTATTTATTAACTTTTAATTTAATTAACATGTGCTTTTTAAATTTAAAACACTACACTTCATTACAGTTAGAAATTTAATTCTTTTAAAGTAGGAGTAGTAGTACCAGTTGTCAAAAAGACATTTAAGTTCATAAATTTGCGAAAATTCAGTATTAATTAAGCAAGGGTCTACCCCAAACCGAAAAACATGGCAAGGGGTCTATGAGACAAAAAAGTTTGGAAACCTCTGATTTATTGTATAGGAATGCATGGGTGCAAGTGACACGGTGAGGCGAAAACAGGAGAAAGAAAAGAAAAGAGAAATGGAGTTATATCGGTTGGTTGCGTTGCCGGTTGGGGGTAAAAGATATCCAGCCACCTTTCAACATGATGCATCTCAGTAAGGGAAAGTTCCATTTGCAATTGTCCTAACTTCTATAAATATGCTGAAAATGCAAACATGCATTACATGTACGGCAGAGCGGCGCTACGAATGTATCGCGCAGTTTCTTAATCGACGAATGCCGGATCACAGAATTTTTCAGGAGTTACATCGTCAACTTCGTGAAACACGTTCGTTCCACATCACCAGACATGATGCTGGTCGACGAATTGCTGTACGCAGTCCAGGCTTGGAAGAAAGCATCTTGAACGTTGCGGCTGATGGATCAGAACCAAATACAAGGTCTGTTGCTCATCCCGTAAGTGTGAATCTTCAGACCGTTTGTAGAGTGTTAAACGAAAATGGCTTATACCTCTTCTATTTTCAGCGAGTTCTAGCTTTTAATCCCCCAGACTATCTTATCCGGTTACCAGTGGATGATACAGCAATGTGCACTGCAACTTGACTCCATAGCTCATGCGCTAAACAGTTATAAACGGTTATTGAAAACTTGTCAACGGCACTTTCAATAAACACTGTTTTTCCTTTCGTCTCTTATTTTTATTTATTTATTTATTTATTTTGTATTTGGGCCTCATCGTGTCACTTGCGCCCACACATTCCTATACAATAAATGATCGTTTCAATGTCCTGTACCTACCCTTTAAGTTTGTACCATGAATTCAGGACCAGGAAAAAGTAGACATAATAGAACTAGGACTGCTTGTCCTTGACGAATTGCCTTTTTAAAGTTGTTTTATCAGTATCAATATATATCCTAAACCACTCAGAAATGAAAATGAACTTTTAAAAATATTCTTATCATAGTTTTGCATTTTAGTTTTGAGAAAAAATAACGTAAAAGAGAAAAATAATATGTAAAAGAGAAAAAATATTTTTACATTGGCACACTTCAAATTAGTTTGAAACCTGGTGAGTCGCAGTTTGTCTTATCAGTATACCAGTCATTACCCGCCCGCTTCGCTGGGTATGATTTTGTATTACAATATTATATATACTGTTACGTTGATTATTCAAATCAGTCGCAATTCAAATAAGTCGCAATGAACAAGACAGTTCTTCAGGAGCGATGGAAATTTATTGTCGAAAACCCAATCCTTGAAATACAGGTTTCAACAGCAATATTCACAGAAGGTCTTCACACCTTCAACAGCGCTCAGACACAGCTGTCAGTGTCTAAAATTCACGTATGTAAGAGATTATTCTCAAGCACTTCTCGTCCTACTCAACAACCGAACTAATCGCTAGTCGACTCTTCACGGTCAAGGCAAGACTACTAAGCACTCGTCAAAATACTGACTCAGTTTTGGTGAGCGTCTCCATATTCATACCTCACGGATTCTTCGAGAAAAATCCGCTTGCGTCATAGATCGGAAAATTAGTGGAAAAATCCACCAATTTCCAGAAAAATCCGAAGGGTCATGAACTAGCCAAAAATTATGCCAATTTGGCTCAATCACTAAGATTTCCTCAAATTTTCTTTATAATGCAAGGAACGACGTCGCTTGCGAATATTACAATATTTAACACATAAAAATGTATTACACATCCACACTATTTTACCCAAAATTCGTTACACTTTTTAATTTATTGATATCTAAGTCCTAGCATTAAGCTTTGATTGTATTTAAAAATATGCTCATAACCCTTGCCTATTAATTTTTTTAAAAAAGAACTTGAATTTCTAAAGCAGAAATTTAATCATTTTTAACACCCCCGTATCCTCCCACGAGTCGATTTCCGCAAAACTAGAGGAACCACCGCCAGAGATACATAATGCTTAGAGAACTTTTTAAGCAATTCGTTTAAAATTTAGTATTGTTTTTATTCAGATTTTTGAAATTAATTCTCACGTACTTTTTAAAATTTCTTCAGGGTTAATTTTGACAATTTTCTGGAATGCTCTTATCCAAAACAGCTTAAGTATTGCCATTCACAATGAGCTTTAAAGGTTCAATTAATTAAACTTTGGGTTGAGAATTCTTATAATTCATTAGTTATCTTATAATCACCTTATTACTAATATACATGCTTAACAGAAATAATTACGTTTTATTAATAATTAAAAGTAAAAATACCATCTCCCCTTTTTAATCAAGGGAATTATTAAATTTCTTAAAACTCTTCACATAGATAGACATAAATAAACTCTTCACATAGATAGAGACATAAATAAACTCCTCACATCTTTAATATGTTTTCGATTTGAAAGATGAAATTAATTCAATATATCGATTATGTGTGTAAAAGTAATCTATCCGGTTACTTCAAGAAATAAAATTTAAAAGACCATTCCATTAAAGCGTTTTCTCAAAGTATCAATTACCATAAAATCACCGAACATGCAAGCACGGAACGATTAAACGCCAGTCGTTTGGCTGCCCTTTAAAATTATTATGCTACCGTCTCAATTTATGAGTGTTAACACTCGTTCCTTTTGGAGACGGTAAAGATTCTGACACCATGACACCAAGAACATAAATGGTACTCCTTCGTTGCCATAACTTCAGACAGAATGTTCCTCTATTCGCCAACGAATCAAAAAGAATAAAAGATATTAATTCCAAAGAGTCAAAGCGAAGCGAAAAGAATTTTTACCCCCGTCTGCCTTCATAATCACCGACAAAGACCTTCCAAATCAGAGGAAGGGCATTCATGCGGGAAGAAAAGAGGCATTTAGAACATATTCATCGTCGTCAGCAAATGAATCTCTTTTCTTCGAGTACTATTATACTTCGGCTCGAATGGCAACGCTACCATTTGCAGAATCTGAATAAAGTTCACGCTTCGCGGAACATACAATTCGAATTCGTCTTTTCCGCCGCTAACCCGCGCATCAAATGTTCAAGTCGCCAGAAAACACGAGAAGGCAAGCAATGCTTTCCACTCTTGATACAGTCAACCTTCTTAAATGGTTAATTATTCCCCCCTACCCCCCAAGTAAATGCGTCTGCATTTCTGGTAAGGGAGTTTTAAAGCGAATTAAGTAGCCTCATTCTTTTCTCGGATGAAAGTCAAATCGAATAAAGGAATGGTTAAGAGGAACGCGCTTTTGCAGAAAGAAGACTTGGAAATTCCTTGAGGCACTGTTTAGTGTAGAATGCAGAAGGATTTTGGTTTGGGAAAATAAGTGTAATTTCATTTGCAAAGAAATTGATTGTGTGGAAAAGGCCGATTCGTTCTTTTGCGTATGCCCTTGAGTAAAGTATTTTTCTACTCTTAATTTTGGAAGCTAATACGCATTTGTGTGTGTGTGTGAATGTTAAGTTTCTGACTCCTATGCTGGAGACCGTACTGTGATTAGAATATTTTTCGTGTACGGTATAAAGTAAATGAGTTATTTATATATATAGGGAAAGGTTTATTAAATTATTCAATCTTGTTTTGGGCATAAGCGTATATGTTTAAGTTATGTATGTTTTTTGAGTATTACTTCAAAAAGTTTTTTAAAAAAAAATTTAATCTTTTGAGTGTATTTTATAAGTTCAATTTTTTTTACCTACGAGCATTATTATTGTCACTAAATTTTTTTCGATCATCTAGCTTTGAAACTTTATGGATTACATTTCGAAATATCTTGGAAAACAATATTAAATTACTAATTGTCGTAAAATAACAACATACATTTACAATCGGAAATAAATCTTCCTGTCTTCTTTAAACTTGGTTTTAATTTTATTTCACTTTTGAAACATATATTAAAATTATATTCGTAATTATTTATTTTCATTTATCAGTTCTTATAATGTTATGGGATCATTTTTCATTTCTTAAGGTATCCGACTACTTACAACAACTTTTTTTTTAAAAAAAAATGGAGGTATGGGAATTTTTTGTGGTTTTTAGATTTGTCTAGTACAATTAAAGCAAAAAAATTTGCTAAAATTAAGAAGAGAAAAGAAATTATTATTACTAAAATGGGTAAAAATTTACAAAAAATAACATAAACAAGGCCCATTCTGTACCAAAAGCTTATGAACAAATTTTCAATTTTTCAATTCTGATATGTTGCTATGTTATTCATTTTTAAAATGACCTTCAGGATAAGAGATATTTTCATTTTTACAAAAACTAGAGCACTTTATCTTATCTATTATATAAAATTTGCTTAAAATAATAGTGATTACATTCACTTAAGGGACTCTAAATTTTGTAATAAAACAGTGATTGATAAATCTGAAGATTAAAACACTTTTACTATTGTACAGAACATACACAAAAAAATTCAGTTAATTATTTTCAAAACTTTTTGAGCAATCACTGGCCTTGTTTGAGCATTTTCAAAAAAAAAAACACACATTTCGAGTATAAAACGCGTTTTTAAAGTATGACATCTTGCTTAAAGTAATGGCATCTACTTTTTCTAAAACACTTGTAGTTTTTATTCTAGTGAACGGAAAATAATAATCTTGATATTTAGCTAATAAGATGGTCTAAAATAAAATCATAAAAATAATTTGTCAATTTTTGGCAAAATTCACAATTTTAGGGTAGTCGGATACCTTAAGCATATTGATTTTTTATAAACAAGTTTTATTTCATAATTAATCTTTTATTTAATATAATTTCAATCTCAAAATATAAATTTTCAAAAATATGAATCGAGTCGGAATAGGGATTTTTTTTTTAACTGAGCAATAATACGTAGGTGTATTTTAATTGGATTTGGATTTTTTTAAATGAATAAAAGTCAAAATAACGAAAATTTAAGGAAAAATTCGCACAGCAGTAATAAATTCTTACCTGTATGCAATTTTTTTATTTTTATATTCTAGGAATTTAATAATTTTTTTCGGAATAATATTCTTACGTGGTTAAAGGGTTTTCGAATGTAGGAAAAGCTCAGGCAGTCTTTTCGAAGTAAGAAGTCTTTGTTCTGGAACTTTCTAGTAAATACAACAAATTTACTTTTTTACAAAAACAATTGACACTCGAATATAAATCCACCAAAGCACAAATTCGAAGGTCTCATGATCACAGAACATTGCAATTCAAATCCAAAATCATAATATCTCATGATGCAAATGAAAATGAGGGGCCGTGGGTAGCCTAGTTGTTAGAGCATCGGACTCCAAGCCGGAGGGCCTGGGTTCGATGCCCGATGCCACTAAATACCACCGAGTATAGACGGAGTACGTGCTCGTTAAATCAGTGGGTCCGAAAGTCTTGTGGGCGGTCGCAGCAGAAACCACGAGTGCAGGGGGCTGGAGAATATTTCCCTCCCCTTTAGTTCCATGCCAAAATTGTGGAGGTGGAGATAGGTGGTGTCGCCATCTAACGTTAAAAAGTCCAACCTGTGTCTCACAGGCAATGGCAACTTTTATTCCTTCCCTGCGGGAAGGACACGACAACAACAGGCAAATGAAACCTAAAATAAATTATTGTCAGATTCTGGCCTTCACTTACACTATAGTGGTCGTTACGTAATCTGAGAAATTATTTTATAGATTTTTAGAGATGTATCCTCAGAGTTAATCACCTTAGAACCTTCTATTTTTGTAACCAAGTCCCCCCCCCCAAATGGGGCTGCATTTTAGCAACTTAGCCTTTGCAGACACGGAAAGCCCCGAAATGTGAGAGCCATTTGAAGGTGGCGCCATCTAGTAGTGTCGTCCGATGCTAAACATTGGTGTGATTTAATTTTGCCGAGAGTACCTGAGTCAAATTCATTCTCGAGATCTTTTACATGCCACATAATTACGAGGATGAGTCGGAAAATAGTTTCCCCTGTCGACTGTGGTCATAGTTGTGTATGAAAGTCAAAACATGTCCTACCTTTAATTTGTCATTCTATAGCTTTATTTTTCCACATAATTACCTAGTACATTGAGATATTTGTCATACCATTTGATAAGCTTCAAAAAGCCCTCCAGGAAAGCTCGGACTTTACATACGAAGAAGTGTTTAACGGTTATGGGCGGACGACGAAACAGCGGGTGAACGCGCTAAACACCGATGCACCATTGGCACCACCACCGCGATCAAACACATGAATTCGGAAAAAGTGGCCTGGGTTTCTTAGATCTGGCGTTCTATTGTTGGATGACAATGCGAGACCACACTCGGCGATGGCAATGCCAAATCATATTGCAACTCTTGGTTGGGAGGGCCTACACCATCCGCCATACAGTCCTGATTTCGCCCCAAGTGACTTTCCTCTGTTTCCGTCTTTGAAGAATTTCTTCGGAAGGCGCTGTGACGTAGTCACAAAGGAGAAATCGCCCCTATTCTTGATGAACTTCTTAGCTGGGGAGCACGTGGCCTTGGCGTCATTGTGCTTTGTCGGACAGCTGGACTGTCGGTGCCGGTGTAACTCGCAAACACTATGGGCTGGGCATCACTGCATTATTTTTCATTCATAGGCAGTGATTGTCCGTCTTGAAAGGCTGGCGCCTCGGTTGACGGCGGCGGGTGGCATCAAAAGAGGAAAAGGCGGCCAGATGGTTCGAGTACCAGATGTCAGCCAAGCCCTTGTCGCCGGCGACCTTTGAGAGGGACCTGTACCTTTGTTACCTTCATGAATGGTGGACTTTCAAGACCGAGGTGCCGGGGGCAAAACCTAGAGGCCGGCCAATGGGGGTTGATGAGAAGCGTGGAGTGGGCCCGCCCCTAGAGTTTAAAAGGGTTGACCCAAGAAAAAGAGGGATGGCTCCGGATTGACTCCCATGATAGACCTCCGAGACGGAATCGACGAATCTAGGGAGAAAGCGCGAGGTGAGAGCCTCCGGATCGACTCCCACGATCGACTCCCGAGACAGGATCCGACGGACGAAGGAAGAAGTGCGATAGACTCCCGAGATGAACTCCGAGATTGACTCCTGAGACGGTCGACTAAAGAAGACGCGAGGAGTGGACACCCAGGCAACTTGCTGACTAAATAGAACGAATACCTGTAACTAAATTCTTTTTCTCTTCCTAGCGATCTCTTAAATGTTAAAAAATGAAATAAGTCAATTTTCGATCACAAATAAAAGTATTTTATAATGATTAGCCTGGCGTCACAATACGCTACCGAGTTCCACGACGTCACAGCGCTTTGGAAGCAACACTGAAATCAAACAAACCGTTAAAATCTTCTTCCGTATGCAAAGTCCTGGGTTTTTCCTGGAAGCCTTTTTGAAGCTTATCAAGCAGCATGACACATGCCTTAATGTACTTAGTACTTATGTGAAAAAATAAAGTTATGTCTTGTCTTTGATTCCATGTCTCATTCTATGTTTTGACTTTCATACCCAACTCTAACCAAAGTCGACAGAGAAAATTTATTTTCCGACTCACCCTCGTATATGACAAGCGCGTCTACGATTTTCGCTTCCAGCAAATTTATCGACTCCAACCGGGGTCGAACCTCAATCTGTTCTCTCTTTCCCTGCAAACTGTCTTTACTGTCATACTATCCCTTCGGCTGGAAAAAGAGTAAGGTGAAACTTTTCGCAGCAATATTTCTATATTTACATTAATTACAAATGAGCAATGATATTACTCCAATAAAAGCATTTTAATTTTAACGAACTTTCTATAACCACGGTAATTTTTATGAAGGCGTGTTGCCATATCAAACAATAACTTTAAATGTTAATTAACAGAACTTTTAAAGAATTTAATGTATCTTTAGCATATCAATAGAATTTATTCCAATACAAGAACATTAAAAAGTTCTATGCAGTTTTTAACGTTAAAAAAAAGTCCTATCAATATTTTTGTAATGAATCCATTGCACTTTTCAAAATTAAATTCAAAACCACCAACACTGATGCCCAAGGCAACAAATTCCATTGCATATATTCTATTTGCTTCAATATCTACCTATTCTAATTCAAGTTGGAGAAAATAACTTGAAAAAACTAATCATCAATATTTGGTTATTAAAAATGTTCCCCCTTTGCAGTGTTAAAAAATTTTCAATGTTATGTACTTTTCTAGTTAAGAGATAGTGTGTTTTTAATTTTAATATTTATTTTCGAAACAAATGAGGAGTTATCCTTGATTCCAGTGTAAGCAATCTTGTATCTGTTACTAATCGTTCCAAACAGCATAAGTGCCCTCTGGCGACCACTTACCTTCAGTAGAGGCCAGGTGAAGAAAGGATGCGATTCTTATGACAAAAATGTTTGGTTTTTGCTTACGATAAGTGTTGTCTTTGTGTAACCTTACTTAAATTTATGAAAAATTGTTACACTAAGATACATCATTGAACCCAATCCTGAATTTACCACTTTTATTTTAATCTCTAACATCCAACGCTTTACATTAGTCTTTAAGCCGCTTCTTACCTTTTATCTTTTACAGGGAGTTCCTGGACTTGGTGAACTACGCTCCAGATTTCAAGGATATCCTGACGAGTTCGCAAGAAAAAACTCTGTTTGCTCCGTCTAATGAAGCCATTCGTCAGTTGCCTGCTGAATCGGTAGCGCTCATCAAAACCAACATCACTGCCATTACTAACGTGAGTATCATCGATTGCTTATTGAATTTATTCCACGGCCCTAAAACAAATACAGCAACAAAAACAAACAGGAATGGGAAAAGGGGGCTGCATTGATTTCTGCCTGCCGAAAGGAGTGGAAATTTGTTTTTGTTGCTGCCGCCGAAGAACCGTTTGTCATTGGGAAGCGCTTTTACGCGCCGTATAGAAATGGAAATTTATGTGCATAAGAGCGAAAAGGAGTGTGTTCGGGCAGTATCCATATTTCATCGAATCGTTATCGCATTTATCGATGTCTTATCGATACGTGTTTCGGCACGCTTTGTGGTAAACTGGGCGTTCCATCTTGCGGGGTTTATTCTAACGAGTTTTTTGAGAGGTCCTATTAGTTTCCATATGGAAGATTGGGTTATGGAGGGGGTATAAATGGGAGATTAATTCTTCTCGGGATGAAGTGATGAATTTTTGTTCTTAGAATGGGTTGTAAAAGGGGAGGAGTTGGGTTGGCGAACAACTACCTGAATTGATTATAATTAATGGCGTCTGCTTCAATTATAAGTGTAATTTAAATGCAGTCGACTCTTTGCGAGTGGGTGTTGCATAAGGATATTGGACGGTTAAGTGGACATTTCTATATATGTGTAATGGATATAGATTAAGTGAATAAGATGTTTATGTGTTTGTTTATTTAGTATATGTGTCGTACACATCACTCTTTAATTGAGTAATATTCATTTCTGGTTTTTTCTGCTGTTTCTGCATATAAAATATTTAATCAATAATGTTTTATTCTGATTATTTTAATTATTAAAACTAAATACATAGTTTAGAGAAAGAGGCTCTCAGGATGGGATTGAAGATTAATGAGAATAAGACCAAATACATGCCTTGCACTAAATCATGTTTCAACGGTTCCCACTTTAAAATTGAATATAATTTCTAAGCTCTTAACAGTTTCCCTTATTTAGGTTCGGAATTAACAAAAGAAACGATTGTACTACTGAAATCCAAAAGATAATTACTATGGCTAATAGATGTCTTAATGGAATACGAAAATATATGAAATCAAATTTAATCAAAAGAAAAAGAAAGCTTCTATTGTATAAAAGTCTTTTAAGATCAATATTATCTTATGCATGTGAGACTTGGTCCATGTCTCGAGCAGAGGAGAACATAAGTATCTACGAAAGGAAGATTTTAAGTTTTTTTTTTTGGAGGAATGCAGGAAAATGGAACGTTGCGTAGGAGATCAAATTTCGAACTCTATCAATCCTATAATGAATCTGACATTGTCAACTTCATTAAAATACAACAAATTAAACGGTCAGGTCACGTTGTCAGAATGAACGAAGACCGCGCCACTAAAATAGTCTTCAATGCCCAACCAATTGGCACACGAAGAAAGGGCAGGCCAAATATTAAATGGATTTTGATGGCCAAGAAAAAGATCTCCTAGTTTTCAGAACTAAGATTTGGAGAACACTAGCAGGAAGATGGCTAACCTGGAAAAGGCTTCTTAAGTCCCTACATGGGCTATCGAGCCACTGAGGAAAGAAGGAATACATACTAAATTTTTTTGTTCAATTTCACTCTAATCTCTGCATAATTATGCAGTTGGAAAAGTCTTACATGTGCATCTGTTTCCAAAGACAAGTCCGCTCTATTTACAATAATAAATACAATATATTTAGACATTGCATGTGGGGTAAGGGTGGGGGGACGGAGTTGGAACATACACTTGCACATCTGTAGTTTGTTCCTAACGATTCAAAGAAAATTTCACCGCATACTTTAATATTACCAATTGTCTCACGACAGGGATTTAGGTGTCTTAAAGCGTGTTATTAATAAAGTAGACATCATGTATATACTTTTAGAATATACTGAGAGATGCCCACTTCCGGTATAGTGTTAACGACACTAACTGTTGTGCTTTATAGAGCCTAGGATTGTATCCGGAAAAGGCATGAATGTTTATAAATGTATAGTGCCCTCGTGGCAATTGGGACACTCTTAAAATATTCGTTGATCCGCAAGTCCTTTCGTGAGGTTGGGGGAGGCTTCAACACCCCTCAGGGTGTTCCTCAAAATTGAGGTAGTACCCTTACCAAACCATACTGTCACCTGCCTGATATTTAAAGTTACGGATAACGATAGCCGAACAACTAGCCTCTTGTCATGATGAATTTCGAACACCGTCAATCAGGTGGAATAAAATTGTTATGAAATTCATTACCTGATGTTATTGAAATTCTTATAAACCTCAACTTCTTTTAAAAGACGAAGCATTGTTGCTTCCTAAATGTTCGCTTGATATTAGAATAGTTTATGAAGAAAGTGTGCGTATTATTATAAGCAAATAAGAAATAACAGAAATTTATAGTAAAATTTCTAGTTCGAGAATAATCACGTTCAAAATAAGTTAAGAATCCAAAAATAATTATTGATTTTTCAATGCGCTAGAGCAGCGTTCCCCAACCATCGGGCCGCGGATCAGGACCAGTCCGTGGATTAAATAATACCGGGTCACACAAGGAACATTTAGTTGTTTCTATTTTATTTACTGTTGTGTATTTCTCTCAGGTTTGGGCGACTTTCCAAGGAAACCAAATTATATTCCATGTTAAGTCCCTCTATATTCACTTTTTGATGTAACTGTCTTTTATATATTCTGAGGGTATTAAATTAAAATTATTAAATCAAAACAATCAAATATAAACGATTAACTTCCCTCCCCCAACAGGCCGCGGTAAAATTATCAAACGTTTCCCTATGCGTGACAATAAAAAGTTTGAGAAACACTACGCTAGAAGACTAGATTGAGTTAAATTTACTACTTCTTAATTTTATTTTAAAACATTTACAAAAACTTTTGGAATTGTTATGTTTAACATTTCGCAAAAGAGCTACAATTATAAGTAATTTATTCAAACAGGGCAATGATTAAATTTAAAATTCATTTCTTTACAGAGTAATAATACCTTTTAAATTATTCCTGAAATCTATTCAATATCGAATATTCTAAGTCACATTAATAGATTGTTTATATATTTAAAATCTTACATTTAACGTAAAACTATTGTTGCATACATTCTGAACGACATAAAATGAAATGGCATTAATGTTTAAACTGAAAAGACATTTTACTGGGTAAGCAAACTGTAAATTCTAAAACTGTGAATAAATTCCATCGTACATTCCTCTTTATTATATGCTTCCCACCGTCAAATGCTAATTCTTCAATTTAAATTACTAAAAGGAAGGAAGTACTGAAAATTTATTATACATATTTCTACTCATAAATGTGAATATTTGCCATTTATGTGCTAGTCTATATTTCAAAAGGTTATGTTAAGAATGATGTGGCAGTAATTATGTTCATAAACGCCTTTAGAATATTTTCTTGTTGAATTTAAGCCGCTCTAAGTATATTTTAATTCACTAAATACGATTTATTTCTTAAACTTAACTCGAATTGAGCTATTTTATTTAAATGTTTTCGAACCATTTTCAAATTTTACATCTAATTTACTGAAAAATGCATCCATTCTATCTTTAAATGTGTTTTGTATTTTTGTGTTTAGTCAGATAATTTAAAAAATTTAATTTCAAGATACGAGGGTAAAGGGAAAAGTTCTCAGCCTGAAAATAAAAGACTGACTTTCAGTTAAAAAATGATTTTACTCAATTCCTACTCTTAGCTCACTCTCACATTATATATTATATATATATATAAATTTTAATCGTTAGTTAATCAATCGTTAATTCTATTCATCGTTTCAAGCACATTTTTTTTAAACTTATAGTGGATGACACTTGATGTTAATACAGCTTTTTAAAATATTAGTTCATTAAATAAATTAAAAAATAAATAGTAACAAACAAAAATTATTGTCCAACAGCATATATAGTAAGGAAAATCGTCCGTTTTGTCCCTGTATCGCAATGGATAGTACGTTAGATTTCTAATCCAAAAAGTGTTGGTTCGAATCCCACCTGAAATGGCCTGTTTTCTGAGAATGTGATTTCTTTTTTATACTATGCTATTTTATTAGAATAATTAAATTAAATTAATGAATAAATAGTACCTCTAACAAAAATAATATTTCAACACCATATATATAAATGGAAATGGAAAATTGCAAGGAAAATCGCTTTCTATTTTTGTCACTTAATATTGTGTTTTTGAAGTTATACTTCTTTTGGGACGTTAGGGGAAGATGATCAGAGTAAATTTTTTCGATGCGCGCGCACACAGTTGTCTAATAACTTTGGAAGTTACTGAGGGATCTTGGCAAAACGGGTATCGATCGAATTGGCGTGCCTCCCCCCCCCACATGTGTTTGATATCTATTGCGTGTGGTTGGGATAGAGGTGGGTTTGCACACTAAAAAATTAGTCCTCCATGTTATTCCCATAGTGTAGGAAATTTTCTAACATGCCACTTTTTTGGTGCTAAGGGTGCTTTTTTGGTGATGATATTTGGGGGATCGTAATAACTACTGTTATAAACCATATCTGTTGGGAGGCATACTCCCTCTCTACAGCTTTTTGGCCAATATCTCGGCACCCGAGCCTCAGAGTACATTCAGACCTGGCTCATTCGATCCCTCTTGTCTGCTCTTCCAGTTATTATAATTTCATACTCATACTGCTATTTCTTCCTCAGTTTTTAATTGTTTTAAACTTTTTGAATTTATTAAAATTCGCAATATCTTGGATCCTGTTAAAGTCTCGGACTTGAGATTTAAACCAACTGTTCCACTCATCGAGACCCATCCAGTCATCTACTTCATTCCCATTGGGTAGGCATGGGGAGGGCTTAAGCACTAAAATATCATGCTCCCATGTTAATCCTATGGGGCTGGAAAATATTTCACCCCCTAAGGAATTGAGCTTGGGACGATTTTTGGAGGTCCGCCATATTTTCGTATTAACGCGAGCTTTACGTGGAATCGGCCCTCTCCGGTGCTCCCCCCCCCTACAGGGCTTTCCCAGTAATAAATCGAATCCTATGCTACCTTGGTAGACCGCACCGGCTGGATTCGATTATTCTACTTATGAGCATCCTAGAAATATTTTTTCAGGACAATAGCACGATTTCTTCAACCATATTAACATTTTAAAATTACTTTAAAGTTTTAAAAAATTTTAAATCCCGCATATCTTTGAGGATTTTTGAGCTTCGTTAATGAAACTCAGATCATAGGTTCTCCTTGTTGAGCTCATTCATCTGTTATTATTTTGTGTGTAGATAATGGATCTAGGGGGGCGTTATCACTAAAATTATAATCCCCATGTTATTCCTATGAGGTTCGATCTTTTGATGACGTCACGATATTATAGAGATAGAAGGATGAAACTTTTGGGATCACCTACTATTCTGTGTATCGTTGGGAAGTACGTGACCATTTACGTAACAGTTGCTTCTACCCCAGGGGAGTTAGTTTCGTTTTCCTTTCCAAAGCTAACGCTTCCGCATTTGCAACTCCAGACAGGTTCAAATGGATTCCTCTTGTGTTTCCCCACAACCAGGCAGAGTTTCGAGTTGGTGGGTGCCCTGCTTCTATTTTATTTGTTTTAAATTTTTTTAGTTATTTTAAAATGACCATAACTCGGGGCTCTCTTAATTATCTCTGGAACAATTCTTCCTGCCGAGACATTCAATATGAGGTCTCAGGTGTCACATTCGGTTCACCTGATCTCCAGATACAGTCTACCAAAATCCCACCTCCCATGTTACTGGTCCTATTTTCCCTGTGCGGGGGTGTTTAGATTTATTTAAATGTTGATTATCTCGGGTTTGGCTGGTCCGATTGACTCAAGGTTGGTATCGTTCAACTCTGCTCGTGACCGCCTTTTGTCCTTGGCCAGGCTTGCCAGGCTCAAGATTTTTATAATCTATAAAGTAATTATAACAAGTTGATTAAATTTAAATATTGTTTCATGATATATTTTTCTAATATGGAATGGGTTGCACAAAATCTCATTAATTGATGCCAAAGAAGTATAACTTCTTACGTGCGTACATAAGTACACACACATTTTTTTCATATGTTTATGCATATTTATACTAATTGTAACTATTGAATAGAAAGCAACTAAAATAAAAATTTTCTTTGCTGACCTAAGTAGGAATTGACTTAATTTTTTTATATACATTACTTGTTTTTCTACGTAATCTGTTTTGACTGTTGTGAAAATATTCGCGCTTCTAATGCCCTTTCAAATTCTTCTTTAAAAAATTTGCTTCTGTGAAGTGCTTAAAGTTTGGGAACAGACGGAAGTTCGAAGGAGCCAAATCAGGGTACTCCAAATCTCGCAGTTTTCCCCATAGCCAACGCGAACCCTTGTGTACAAGTGCTTCGTTCTGGTGAGATTTTTTTCCCTTCAAGCCAGGCTTCTTTTCGTGAATTTTGTCATCCAAATGGTTAAGAATGCTGGTGTAAAATTTACCTGTAATGTTCTACCTTTTTCAAGGTAATAAACAGAGTCCCAAACATGCTGGCTATGACCATTTCGGCAGATACGATCAACTTTACTATCTTTGACACTGAGCCACCGGCTTCCATCCACTGCTGTTGCGTTTTTGGCGCGTAATAATGGACCTATGATGATAAATCGTCGCATAAAAATCGGTTGAGCCTCTATTGAATCGGTCCAAACATAATTGCGAAGCTCATTTGCGCATTTGCTTTTGATCGGCATTCAGAAAATGAGGCACTCATCTTGCGCAAAGGTTACGCATCCCTGTGCAAAATGTTTTGCTCCCGTTACTCCAATATCCTCGTAGACTCAGCTATCTCACTCAAATTCATTCGTCTATCGTTCAACGCAGTATCATGCACTTTTGTGTGTTTTCCGGTGTGGTTGCGGTTTTAGGCCGTTCTTCACGTTGGTCATCTTCAAGGGACGTGCGACCACGTTTAAATTCAGTTGCCTACTTTTTAACAGTTGACATGTAAGGAGCAGAGACTCTACAAACTGTTGTCAATTTCGGATGAATTTACTTAGGGGTTAATCCATCCAAAACTGAGAATGTAATGACCGCGCGATATTCAAGTTTATCCATTTTAACGTAAAGCATGCAAAACGTCCATTACAAAAATTCTTGTACGTAAACTACTTGAGAGAACAATTTAAAACTTGTCGTACGACACATGCACCCAGCAGGAAATATAGATTTTTTTCTGATTGGAACACCATCTCTGTGTCAGGCCAAGAACTTTTCCCTTACTCTCATATATTAATGGAATGTATATGAATGTGTACTATTTATATGGATGAACCTCGCATAGATTTATAAAAATAGAAATACTTTTTCTTATTATTTTAAAGTAACTGTTCCAGAACATTTAGAAGGAAGCAATCCATAGTTCAAACGCATTTATAAATTTCTAAATATTTCTATGTTTTTGAAACACTATATCTCCATAAATTAAAAATTCATTTCGTAAATTGCGGTTGTCTTAGTAATATTTACCTTTATATGTGCGAATTAAGGACTTTATGTTTTTATACGGAAATACTACTCTGTGTTATTTATAATTAATGTATAATTATTAAAATATATCTTCATTTTATTTATAAAATAAAATCAGGATATTTACAAAAATATTATTGCTATACTTATAAAGCTATTTTTATATGAAATATGGAGAAATATCCTTTGTGAAAACAAGTAAATATAACAGGTACAATTTTAGCTTACTTGATAAAACGAACTCCTGAGTTGAATATTGTTTTTGTTTCATTTTATAAATCCAAAACAAAAAATACCATTATAATTATTAATAAATATAAATATTATAGTAAAGAAGTCCAATTTTGTGCATAATGCTTTAAAACCGCTTGAATAAATACAAAAATTTATTTTCCCTTTTCACCATGATCTATATCCACTGAATCGTCCGAATTGTTCATAAATCCTTTTAAAGTTGCAAACGATAAATGTTCTTATAATAGCAAGAAATCAGTTTTTGACGGTTTTATTTGAAGCCGCCTTAGCGGCATAAAGGTTAGAGAGCTTTATCTATTATCAATTTCATAAATATCAATATTTAAACTAATTATAAATTCGTTCGTCGATCTAAAATCTTTTTAATAAAAAAATCTTACATTCATAAAATAACATGTGATTTTTTTAGTGTATTTTATATAAATATAAATAACTTAAATTAAGTCATTTACTTAGGGTTATTCTAATACTTTTTCAATAGCTTTTGCGATAAAAAATGGGATTTTTTAACCTAAAGAACCTTAAAATACGTTCAATTTTAAATACGATAAAGTTTACCTAGCAAATTAAAGCTTTAAAAATGTATATAAACTCGTAATTACTTTTTATCTAAACCAATTTGATTTTTAAATAAACAGTTTTCTATATAACATAAGATTTCAAACAATATTTATCAAATTTTAAATAAAATATTTTAGCCTTTGAAATATATTCTTTCTTATGAGAAGTATTTTGTACTGATATACCTTGTTGTTTTAGTTACTGAAGCTCCATCTGGTGATGAAGAGCATATCTACTGATGACGTTTTGTACGGAAGATACAAGGATTTCTTATCGGCTGACAACAGAAACAGCCTCTACTTTAGAATTTTAGGCGATGAGAAGAACAAAAGTAATAATATTGGTACATCTTCCATACGCTCTCTCTTCTTTTTTTGCTTCTATCTCTTTCCTTTTCATGCCTGAACCTTACTTTGTGTCTTGATAAAGTAATTTTTTTCTCTTTCTGATCTTTTGCTCTCCTACTTTATGAATTTATTTTTAAGTAATATAAACTTTTAAGGTTGAATATCTCTTAAATTGTGAAATATTTTTAAGCACTTAGTATTCTTGTGTTTATTAAAAAATATTTTACATAATGTAAATCCAGAATTCTTACAAAAATATCGGGAATAGCGTAACCCCACTATTCACAAAAAAATAACTTAAATCAAATTTTTTTTCGTGAAAATTTTAATAATATATTTGCGTAAGAACTTCAAAAAAGTAATATTTACTTAACATTTAAATACTTATAGTATCTAAATCATAATTACAATTAATCTATTTCGAAAAAACACTAATCTCTTTTCATCTGGTATTAAGGGATTAAAACCTATATATTTTGACAGATTTATTCATGATTCCTCGTTAAAAGGATTAGACCTTGCATTTTGACAAATTTATCCGAAGTTCCTGAAACAGAATATCTTAATAGCTTATACTTGTCTTACTGAATAGTTGAAACTTTCCCTAAGACACTTATGTAATTTTTAAAAAATAACTAATGTTTTTCACGTTATTTGAACACGTAATTTTCACCTTTCCATTTTTTTCCTTACATTTAAATCCAAAAAAGGGATAATTCTCTTTCTTGCTTGCATGCACTCGAGCCTAGAGAATGTACAATTTTCTTTTCCGATACCTTAAAATTGCCTAAATAAGTGATGATTGGATTGCCCGACTACACATTACAACAAAATAAATTCCATCTTTACATTTATATATATATATAAATTTGGATCAAAATATGTTTGTGAATAAATGATTTTTGTTGTGAACATAATAAAATAAATATCACTCGAAACTAGCTGACATGCAACTATAATAACCCAATTTTGTTAGTATCTGTAAGAGCAACTCCTAATATAGATGACTTGGTTAAGAGAAGTAGTAATATTCAAAAACCACTTTTAGTAAGTACTGAACATTTAATAATTCTTTTTTTTAATTAAATGATTAAAGTTCCTGTGTTTTTATTTTATATTTAACTTAATTTAATGAAGATGTAGACAGTTTATTAACAATGAAACCTAAGTTTGTACATCCATGTTATTTATTATATTCTTTTTAAATTTCAACTACATAGACTTGCATTGAAAAATGTGCTATTTGCGTAAAAATCCCATAATAAGCCTTTAAGTATCACTTTTCCGTATTTGTTTGTTGGAGAAGTTGAAAGTGGCACGCATAATTATTTTTTATCAGTGGCACTCTTCCCAAAAAGGTTGACCACCCCTGCTGTAACTCATTGGAACATCTTAATCACTATGTAAATTTTCCTTTATTATTTCCCTTTTACAAGAAATTCATCCACGGGCAGTCATAGAGAGAGAAAGAATTCTTCAACATTGTAAATATACGGAGTTTTTAAGATAAATTTATAACATTTTAATGAACTTTTTTATAATATTTGATAAAATTAGCGAAGTCTTTCTTAAACAAAGTATGCATTTTTGAAGTGATAACTTCTTTAGGGCGCGTCTCTTGCTGAAAAGTTAAACGTCAGGTCAGCTTAAATTAAGCGTCGGGTTCGGGTGCGTTACACCAGTCGACTATACTCGGCTTCAGACGGCAATCGTGCTCGATTAGATTGCAAACTTAGTTTGAATTAAAAATTTTCAGCAAGCTTAGTATTGAACTAAAAAATTTTAGCAAGCTTAGTTTTGAACTAAAAAATTTTAGCAAGCTTAGTTTTGAATTAAAAATCCTTAGGCTCGTGTTTCTTTTTAAATAAACATTTCATGCACACTTTTCCCACGAAGCTTTATTTTCTTTATTTCTTCATACAGCGCTCTTCCACGCAACTCCAGGGTGTAAACGAGAGAAGAGGAGCGCAAGCGAAAATATTTGGGAAAAAACTATTATTTCGTATTTACATATTATCGCAACCGTATTGGTGAAATTATATGAACCGAAGCACATGGCTATCGTTTCAGTGATAGATGTGAATTCGGGGTTGCCAACTTGGCGAGTTATCTATAACGTTGGCATTGTTGCGGTAGTACGTAATTACTGACTATTCTTAAGAAAAAGATTGAAGGTTAGGAGAAACGAAACATGGTATCCATTTTTTGATTCAGTAGAAAGAGCATTTAAGCGCAAAAATGTGCCAAAAGAATTAAAATCCGAAAATTTAATGAAGTTAATTGTCGAGCAAGTTGCCAATATTTTGATTTATTAGTGATGAGAACTAGGAGATTACGCGAAAATAAAAACATTCATTGTGAAAAAGTACAAACCCTCTCCTTTTGTTTGCTTAGAAAATTTCAAAAAAAGTAAACGGCTCTCAGGGCTTAAGTTTTTCTAGCCTTATATAGTATACGGCGTTATATAAGTTATATAAACGGTAGTTACGTATTATCGCAACGGTATTAGCAACAATATATGAAAGGAAGCACATGGTTGTCAGTTCAACGAGTTTTTGGCACATGGGAAATCAGGGCTGCCAACTTGGCAATTTGTCTTGACGAGTATTGTTGAGAGCGAATATTAACGAGACATTGTTCAGATAGTACGTAAGTACCATATAAATATATTACATAAATTTAATCTACATAAGTAATTTACATTTAAATATTTTTAAATAATTAGACGAATTAAAATTTAAATCGAATATATTCGCATATATTTATGCATAATTATTTAAACGGTGCCCTTTACAGAAAATGGATGAAATAAACAAATGCACCGATGAATGGGCATGAAAAAGAGAACTACTTAACACCCGCATGCGAAAATTTCGTGAAAAAAAGGAAAAAACACGTTGTGCACCCGAAAAATCAAAATAAAATATCAAAAAAAATTTCACTTCTATCGTGTGGTCATTAACACTAAACTTGCCGACACTTAATACATACTTATTTTCTACCATAAGAAAACTGGTCTTTTGACCGGTTATGGTATGTTTAGTGTTAACACACACACATTTTTATTTTATATCAGCTTTTGTTACTTCTAGTCTCACTACGATTACATGGATTTGTCTATCACAAGATTTGGCGTAAGATGTTAGTTCTCTTCTTGATCGATCCTATAAGTCAAATTTTTCTTAGCTGCTGTAAAAATCAGTTCCGTTATCAAAAATATCATTTCCATTATTTATACATAGAGTGAACAATCTGCGTCTGCATCAGTTAGTTTATACTGTTTCAGCTGAAACCTTAAAGAAATTAATTTACGTCCTATTATTTTAAAATATTTTTAAAAATGGAAGAGCAAATTTACTTTCTAATCACGTTGGAGTAGTATTAAAAAAAAGAAACCGTCATCAATGTTTAAAAAGCACGTTCGAATAAAAAGCGTTCTATTTAACAAAAATGTTTTGCAAGGGGGATTGGTTTGATAATAAACTTAAAGATGTACTTTTTTAAAGAATCTAAAAGCAAACAAATTATGTAAAAAAATAAATAAATTTTCTTTATCGGCCAAAAAAAGCGATTAAAATATGTTTCTTTTTATATAGAAAAAAATACGTTCTTTAGCTTAAACTCGACTTTTGAAGAAATGGCTACATGCTTGAGAAAATAAAACTAATGGAACCAGTCAAGCGGAACAACACAAAGTGGAAAAGCATTTATTCGATTTTTCTAATGTGGACATTTTTGAAGAAACATTTTCACGACCAGCTACTTGAAAACCTAAACCTTTCAAACCCTTCATTTCCATCTAGGTTTTATCTTCAATTTAGAAACTTAAAATTTTCGACCTGATTCTTGTCAGACAAACAAAATGTTTTTCCGTTATTTTCCATCGATACTGTTGTGGAGTAGAAAACTGGAAACTTTAGCTAAATATCTTCCTACAATTATTTTGGAATTGCATAAAAGATGAGAGATAATTACAGTTAGCTTTATTAAATAAAAATATAAATATTATAATGTTATCTCTAACTGGGAATAGTTATGCGTTTTATTTTTAATTCGATGACTGAACTTTCTAAGAAGCATACATAACCAGTTATGTGCTATATGTAGATGTGTTTAAGATTTCTCTGGCCTTGTAATTATTTTATGGTTAAAGTAGGTTTAGCATTTAATAAATTTTGCAAAGAAATCATCTTTTAGCTTGTAACCTATTCCTTGCATATTACAGATCGTTATATATATATTTATATGATGTTGTCATTTGTTTCATACTGGGATGCATACGAAAGATAGATAAACAGAAATATGCAACATAAACACAGTAGAATATTGACTTTTATTACAAATTATGATTCCAGCATAGAACAGAAGGGGTGTGTTGCTTTCCATTCGAGATGAGAATCCATTTCAGGCGAAAGTACGACTTATTTTCCCGAAAATATACCCATGCCTTATTCGGGATTCGAACCCGAGCCCACTCGATTACAAACCGAATGTCATAACCACCATACTAGGTGGAGAGGCATTGTTACATGATGTTTATCAGAATAGCCTTATGCCCACGCGTGCGCAAAATATCATTGACTTTTAAAAGGGATATGTGGATGAAAATGTTTTATGATTAATGTTAAAGTTTATTTCGATATTCAAATTTTTTTCTTCCTGTGTGGGAATTTTTTAAATAAGCCTAGAATTTTAAATGCTTGGATTTGAATTTATTGAACATTTTATACCAAGAAAACTAATTAAAAGGATTTAAGATTCGAAAACAAAAGTAATGGGGAAAATTCCTCTCATGAAATGACTTTTTTACAAGTTATACTTGAATCTACTAACAGACTTCAACAAAAATAATAATTTTGCTCCAGATAGCTTGTTATAAATCGATATTTTAGTGCATAAAAATTTCTTTTAAAATATAATTTTTGGCGATAGGACAAATTTAAAAATTGGGTGTATTGTTACGTTTAAGCTCAAATATTTTGCTATGTATCTCTAAACGGCGTACATAGGTTGGGGTTGAGGGGTTCCCTCTCCTTATATATATATAGACCAATAGATTTTTAATTCTTACTATAAAGATTACACCTTTGCACTTCCATCTACATGTGTGGCCGCGGTAGCCAAGTGATCAAGGTATCGGATCATGGCTAGCGTGTCATGCGTTCGAGCTCAGTACCACTGAAGACCCGCCGTGTAGGGGAGCGATGCACGTTAAATCTGTCGAGAGCTCAAATGTCCGCCCGTTGGTATAGTGTGGTAGTTAGGAGAGAGGGGTGCTAGCTCAGGTGTCGTCCGCGTCACTTGACCATGGTTCAAAATTATGCGGTTCGTCGCCAAAAGCCCTCGTATAACTTAACAGTGCGACGTTAATATTCACTTAATCACTCATTCACCTACGTGTATTTTAAAACATGCCCCACCCCTTATGATTTCAGTTAATTAATAAAAAGTAATTATGATCGTAGTAATATTTGGTTGCTACACTTTTACCGCCGTCGTTAGTTAACTGTACTGGTTAACTATATTAAAAAGATTACTCCAACAAAAAATTAAAGCAAATTAATCTTGCATATTTTTCCAAAACCCTTCATAAGCACATTAGGGCTATCTTCTCTAGTTCATATTTGTTTCCTCCGTTTCTATTGATGGATATAAAAACAATGATGATATTTTAGCAAGACACATATCATAGGAAAAATACGAGGGCGAGTCGGAAAATAAGTTTCCTCTGTCGACCGTTGGTCAGAGTTGAGTATGAAAGTCAAAAAATAGAATGAGGTATTAAGATATAACGTAACTTTATTTTTCCACGTAAGTACCAAGTACATTGAGACATTTGTCATACCACTTGATAAGCTTCAAAAAGGCCTCCAGGAAAACTCAGGGTTTTGCGTACGGAAAAAGCGTTAAGTTGCTTGTTTGACTTCAGCTTTGCTTCCAAAGCGCCTTCTGACGAAATTCTTCAAAGATGGGAACAGAGCAAAGTCACTTGGTGCGAAATCAGGGCTGTATGACGGATGGTGTAGGCGCTTCCCCAATCAAGATTTACAATATGGTTTTGCATTGCCGTCACCAAATGCGATCACGCCTTGTCATCCAACAACAGAATGCTAGATCTGAGAAGTCCAGACCGTTTTTTCCGAATCCATCTGCTTGATCGCTTCCGACCTCGACCCAATGGTGTATGGGTATCTTGCATGTTCACCCGCTGCTTCGTCATTCGCCTTTAGCCGTTAAAGGCTATTACCGTACGCAAAGCCCTGAATTTTTCCTGGGAGGGAGGCTTTTGAATCTCATCCAGTGGTATTATAAATGTCTTGATATACTAGTACCTATGTGGGAAAATAAAGTTATGTCTTATCTTTAATGTCTCATTCTATGTTTTGACTCAGACCACAGTCGACAAGGGAAACTTATTTTCCGACTTGCCCTAGTATCTTTTCCCTCTTATGAACCAAAATTCTATACACACACACGATATGTTAAATGTTGACGATAATAACCAGTATAATAGAGTCCTACATCAATTTATACCCAGTTATATAAAAGCGAAACATACTTATAACTTTCGTATTATTATACGCAGTACTTTTTCTTACAGCTCTAACAGTGGACGGTGTAGGAGTCAAGGCTGCCGCTGTGCAGGCTGATATAGGAGCAGTGGACGGAATGGTCCATATCATTGACCGACTTCTGGGCATGCCTTACCAAACGGTGTACCTGAAACTGGCATCGGATCCCGATCTTAAGTAAGTAAACTATAGTAGAACCTGTTTTGTGCGATCCTTTTTTATGTAATTTTATTTTTGTGCGATTTTTTTTATGCGGTATATGAATTTCAATGGCTTTGTCGCTACTATTATGTTTTCTATCAATGTACCAATGGTGAACGGAGAGAATGTTAGAGATCCCCCTGAAAAGTCAAATTTTGCTTTTAATATTTTATAAATTGAGTAAATACGAACTTGGAGTTAGTCAGATCTTGGGCCCCTCCCCCGCGAAGCGGAGGTTACGGAGGTTTACATTATGCCACTGCAATGTACATATATACACTTGTGACGGATCTATCTGCGACTATATTAATACCTTGGGGACTCTTCTAGGGAAAAATAAATTAATTCAACCAACTTTCGCCGACAAGGAAAGCGTGATTATGTAAATGAAGTATATTATATAAATACTGTTTTCGCGAGTTTGTGTGTTGGCACGTTGGAGTTGGCAAGTAGGAGTTAACATAGAGTCTGCGAATTAGATTGCTAGTTGAAGATTGAAAGATTGTGGAATTATTAAGAGGTCGTGGAGTTGTCCAGGAAAACGGATTACACCAGTGAATCCAACGGCATTAATCAATCCCGATAAAGATCACCTGTAAGATTCCAGTGTAGGATCCGATGCATAAAGAGTACAGGTATCGTGAGCTTGATTAATTAGAAGTTAGCTTATTAGTGTGCGACGTAGTTATATTTGAGCGTATTTAAGCTATCTTAGATTCAGTTGAGGATCTGTAGTAGTATCCCTGTGTTATAAAATCTCACCTCCGCGCCCTACTATTTAATCGTCTATCTTAACTCTTTCCCTGGCGGCAGGGGAATCTTAATTTAAATAATTCTTTAAATCTTACCCAAGTCTGGTAGGCAATTTAACAATTAAATGGCTGAAACGCATGCATTAAAATAAAAAATTCCTGTAACTGTGCAATTGTTAGTTAAGAGCTTATTTAATTAATTAATTAATAAATAAATAATTCATTGATAATAATTAATTAAGTAATAATTAATTATTAATGGTAAAATTAATGCATTACATAATTATTGTTAAAATTAATAAATTAATAAATAGTTAATTAATTATTAATTACTTAATTAATATTAACAATAATTATTTAATGCATTACTTTTACCATTGATTAATTATTAAAATAAAAAAATCCTGTAACTGTGCAATTGTTAGTTAAGAGCTTAATTAATTATTAAAATAAAAAAATTCCCGTAATTGTTAGTTAGTTAGTTGGAGCAAACAGGGCGAACCAACCTGAATGTTGGTGCGAGTCAAAGCGTGAAAACACGCCGTTGCCAGGTAAGAGTTGGATTTGTCTCAGCGTGTTATCGCGCCTACGCCAGGGAAAGAGTTAATTAGATTGTTATTGTGCCTGATTAATATTTTGGTAACAATAAATTAATTAGATTGAAATCATGTCTGATGATCATTCAATTCCTTCCACACACCTAGCCGGGTTTACAGGTAGACAAGGAGGTTCAGAGTCAAGCAGGAACAGATAGGTATTATACACTTGAGAATGCTCTCTTCATTTGTTATAAACAGACTACCGACAATGCACATTCAGTTACTTTCTCTCAACGCGTCAACAGTCCGCGCTTGATTGAAGGCTAAACTTTCAATGACAGTGATATTATCAATAATTTGATAGATTATGAAGACGGACACGAAGAACAGGATTCTTTGAGAGTAGAATAAAATATATGCAGCTTTCCCTCAAATTGAAAAGCATTTTCTTAAAATAGGTACCAATTTCCAAAGGAGTTTGAAACTCCAAAAAGAGCTTCGATCATGCACAGTTGGTTATTGTAGCGTTCACACACAACTGACCAACAGAATGAATAATTTTGTTTGGCCCAAGTTATCCTATGAGTTAAACATCCATGGCTTACCACAATGCAATTTGAGACAAATTAATTTATTCCGTAGGTCAAGTTACAAAAAAAATCAAAATTCTTTTGAATATTATTTTTTTTTTATAGAAATTTTAAGCACATCTCAATCTATTTTAACTTTAGTTACGAATGTTGATGCAGAGCTATTGCTTAAATAATTATGAATTTAATTCAGTAATAATTTGCATTACTTTTTATATTAATTTCATTTTATTATTACTGTAACTGAAGAAGTTTAAACATGAAGTTCTGTAAGAGTTTCATAAGACAATAATTATGTAATTTTAATGGTTTAAAAAATTAATTACATCTTCAATTAAATCAGTTAAATAAAAAGAGCTCAGCTAAATATATGTAATTAATTTTTGCAGATATAACCATTAAATTAATTACAAAATTAATAACAAGTAAAACATACAATGCCGCTACCGAATACTCTCTTTTATCTTCTATGCGGTGTTTTAAACGAACACTTCATTAAAATAAAATAATTATTTGCTCATTTAAAAAAATGATTCAAATTTATGAGATTTATTTATTCAAAGAATAAAAAAAAATAATTAAAATTAGGGGAAACTTCCATTCTTGTGTTTATAAAAATAAAAATTTCATTTAGTTGTACTTTCGGAATCCAATAATGAGACTCGTGTCATTTTTATGGCAGTTTGCCAAATATTGTCTTTTTCATCTGAATAAATTGTAATTTTTTTTTTCTCTTTGTATGAGAAAATATTCAAGCTTGCCTTTGAATATTTGTTATTCATTTGGACACTTTGTATTTAATTGAAATAGTACAGATTTTCTGATAAACTATTTCCCAAAAAAAATTAACCTTTATTCATTACTTGTATGTTATTGTGTTTACTAAAATTTAGATCAACTTTATTAGAAGTTAAAGAAGAAAATTGTTACTTCCTTGTTACTATCTAGTGAGAAATTGTCTTCATATTTTTAAGTCACCATAATTGGGACAAACGTAAAAAATTTCACAAATGCTGTTTAAGTAGTATAGGTTAATTTACATGCACAGTATAGCAATCTAATACAAAATATAACCTCCACAAGATTGAATTAAATCCCGTACACGGTTTGGAATGGATTCCGCTAAATTAGAACATAAATTTTTGATCTCGTCATCACGAAATCAAACTTTTATAACATTCTCAATCTTTGTTTTCTTTGTTGAGCAGTCCATTTTACTCGCATGTCTCTTTACAATACTCCACAAGTATTCGATGGGATTTACATCATTAGAATTACCAAACCGTTACTTTCTGTTTTTGAAAAAAAATCGCTAGTAGGTTAGAAGCATTGGCATGGAGCAAGATCTTGTTGAAAGATAACACCACCAGCGAACGTTTGCATCATAGGCGAAGTTTTACTTTCTATTGTAGAAATGCATTGTTCGTTATCTCTTCAACTAGTTCTAAGCTGCGAGGTTCTCCAGAAGTAAAATAACCCTAAAACATCTGTTTGTGAGGGTGCTTAACTGTTTTATAAAAGTCTGAAAAACTTCCAAAATTCTTAATTTTTTTAAATTATAAAACAATTGCTGGCCAACCAACTTTTTACTTTTAGAGTCAACTAAATAATATAATCTGAATGTAAAACAAATTATTTTTACTGTTGCTTTGTCTTTAAAAAAAATTTTTGAAAAAGTGTACTGTGTACCCTTAAGGACGCATGCGTCCTTACATTTAATTACTGATAAAATATGATTTTACCTGAGTCTCGTTTGTAAAATTAGGACCATTTCATTACTATAGGGAAGTTAGGCACCTGATAAAACCAGTTCAAGGCCATTGATCACCATAAAAATGTGATAAAAGAGAAAAAAAGTTGAAAATTATCCTGAAATATTTTAAAAATAGGGAGAAAAAAATCGGATCACACAAGAGAAAAAGTTCATCCCCTTCAGGATCGGCAAACGGAGAAACTTTTCCCCAGGCCCGCACTTTCCGAGTGTATACGCACGCATGGGACCCGGCGAATTTCATTGCTAAACCTAAGTTTCTTTTAAAAATTCATATAAAATCTTTACAATTTTACAATGTTTTTAATTTTTTTTTCTTTGATAATATCTGAATGCGCAGTACAAAAATTTTCGCTATATTTTAAAAAAGATAATTGCGAATTTTAAAGAAAATATTTTCATTTTAATAAAAAAGTACTTTTTATGAATGTCTCATGCCCAATTAACGAATAAGCTTTCCTTCCTTTTTAAATTTAGTCAAAATATGAACAAAAATCTAGAGCGCAATAAATCACGAACCTTTAAATGCCAGATTCTCTTGAAAAAGTTAAACATGTCCAGTTGTTAACATTCATAAATATTCAGGATCCAATTTAAAAAAACTCGAAGCCGAAAACACATAATAAAGTTCAACGTTTTGTGAAACATTATTCAAAATAATTTATAATTTTAAAAAACTAAAAAAAAATACGCTTTTATGATTATTCGAACTAAAAAGTAAAAAAAAAAAAAAAAATTCTTAATATATGAATAAAATGATTAACGAGAAAAATAATGCCATTGTGGCAAAAGCGTGGGGTGTTCAAAATCAATTGTTATTTTTTATTAGTTCTATTCCAAAATGCAGAGTTAGTGTAAAAATATAATACAAAGCACCCCAGGCTTTTACCACAATGACATTAATTTTATCGTTAATCATTTTATTCTTATATTAAGAATTAGTTTTTTACTTTTTAGTTCGATTAACCATAAAAACGTGTTTTTTACTTTTTAAGCTATAATCTATTTTTCATTTTTTAGTTCGATCCACAATAAAAGCGTATTTTTTTAGTTTTTTTAAACTATCATTTATTCTGATCGATAAATTAATCTTAGATGCGTCAATTTTTTAAAATCTGGAATATCCACTAGCGTTTTCGCTTTAAGGTTGTTACAATCTTTTAGCCGCCAAATATGGAAATCGTTAATCCTGATGATCCTGATCATGGAACAAAAATTATTGTATTGTTGTATTGTTGTCGGTCCTTGACAAGTGCAGAAAATTTCGAATTTGTCTGACGTTTTAAAGTGGGTAAAATTCGAGTTCAAAGATTCCGTTACATACAACTGAAGCTTATAAACGCATTTTAAAAAAAACGGACTTTAAACGCCGTCTTGTGCCATGAAAAAATTGTTTAAAAACTTTCCATACTCTGATCACACCGGTGTGATCATGGGCCTCAGAGCAGGGAAAGCGCAATCCCATATCTGATACCATGAGCCTGGAGGAAGAAACGCGTGATCATATATATATGATCATGGTCCAGAACGGGTTAAATAGAAAATGCACTTCGCTATTTGGAGGTTATTTTACGAAGAAAATAGTAAAGTATTCTTGACCCCCCACGAAAAATTTTGCAAAATAGAGAAATTCGTAAAATAGAGGTTCGGTTCATGGAGGTTTGACTGTACTTTTGACGTATACTATTTAAAATAGATCCAAATAATCTATGTGCTTTACATTTCTATTCTAAACAAAGACCATATTATGAAATAATTGTATTGAAATGTTTTCAATATTTTCTCTCGGTCCATTTTTCAACATTAAATCCCTATTTAAAACAAATCTGTACAGAAGCGATTTTGTTCCCTCTGCAGCCTAAGGTTATTTTTATTGAAGACATCTTAGCAGGATTTCTCTATCGATATTGTTATTATTGGATATCCATGGATGTCTGGGGAAAAAGGAGGACTTCTATTATTAGAATATTTCCTTCTTTTGTGTATGTGTGTGCTTCTGATATATTTATCAATTGTTATACAAATAAAGAATACACAGTATGGTATTTCGATAGATGCTTATTTATTTCCTGTACCCCCATTACGTCCTACACAATTCTCATCCTATCGAACTCAAAAAAAAAATTCTAAACTGTCAAATAAGGCTCTCTTCTTTAAGTTCCGGTAAAAAATTATTGGATTTGAAGCTGGATTGTATCGGAGTAAAGACTGTCTGAGTAGCTTCGAGCTTTATATTTTACCCGTTTCTCCCTTTAGTTTTCTGGAATCGGATTTAGAAGGAATTGTCTGGAGCGCTTCGCTTTTTAAAAAGGTTATTTTTGGCTTAGCGAACTTTATTGAATTTCTGGAAAATGTTACTATGTAGAAGTGCATTTTGTGGATTTCGATCAAAAATGCTAATTCCACCAAAATGCGCTTATCTTTTGAATCCAGTTCATTTAAATTCAGGTATTATGTATCTGTCTACGTATGTATTTATGTATTGTTTGAATATTTGTCCGAAAACTTTTCCTATTGTTGTATTTGTTCTTTTATTCCTCCTAATAGCTGATGACATTTTGTTTCTACTCTGCATAGTTTAACATCATATAAAAGTCTTTCTGCATTCCGTAATAATATTTGTTGTGAGGTTTTAAGCTGAAGGAAATTTCCAATAAGAAATCTTCTTCAAAATTTCGTGAAATTATATAAAACTGCTATTTTATATGGTACTGCAATGGCGCCTTCTTCTGCAAATCTCAAACAACAAAGAACAGTGTCGGAGGATTAGAACCCACGACCTATGGATTCGTAATCACGTAACATGCCACTAGACAAAAGTGATCACTCCTGTTCGGAGGCTGTTACTGGCTTATTTGGATGTCGCCACAGTGCTGCATTTGCCAGTGCCTTGATTTGACGAAATTGATCAATCCATGGCACAATACGCAAGAACTGTATGCGTGTGTATTGTCTTGGCCAATGAATGGCTCTGATGTAAAAAATTAGGGTCAATAAATAATGCTTCAATGTGCTCTAACTTAAAATTTAGAATAATTTTCAAAAGTCGCACATTTATTTTTAATATCTAACGCTTTAATAACAAGTAATCAACAAAATTTTCAATTAAATTTTAACTACATAAATTACAAAAAAAATATTTGAAAGCTATGTAGTATAAAAAACAACTGTCCACAAAATATTCCATCCAACTAAATTTTTAAAGCCCAAATTGAATTATGGTTTTTCTTTCTCTGATAACTTTGTTCTCATATGTTGCTTTTTTTTAAAAAATAAGATCATTGAAGATAACACAGAATCATGACTATATATATACGTAGAATGGGTTCCGGAGTACCTCTGTTTCCGTGTGGAGACTTCACCTCCTATCATTGGGAATTTGAGTTTTAGCCTTGCTTAGCTTTACCCTAGCCCAGTACTACGATTAAGTATAAAAAGTGTAATATTTTAGATTGAGAAAAATAAAAAAAAATTACATTTAGTGATATAGAAGTGCTTAGATAAAAAACATAAAAATGGAGAAATTAGGTGTTTTAAAAGTTGATAAGTGATTTGAAAGAATGGATATTGTGTCCAACACTATGCCCATCGGGGGACCGAGTACGCTTGCGTGAGGGACTTATCCGGTGGGTAATCATGACTACAAAATATTCTCAAAATTTGAAAGTTTTAGCAACAACAAAAAAATGTAACTCGTATCTCACAATCAACATTTGTAGGGAAACAATAAATTGAAAATTATGGAAACAACTTTGATTTCCACCACATTCAGTTTATTTTAACTTCCTTAAAACTATTCGCGTATTTTTAAGTTCATTTTCTGCATAGAATATTAATTTTATTCAAAACATTTAAATTTCTTTCCGAGTTCAATTTTTAATCACTGCCAAATCTTACTTTCCAACGAATTATCACTCAAAAATTCGCAAGAGTTGGTAAAAACGTTATCATTCTGTTGTTTTTAAACCCATTTGGGAAAATATCCACAAATTTAAAATAATGTACTTACATATATTTTTTAAATAGAAGGGTTAAATAGGTATTCTTTTTCCATATATAAAAAAAAATTCTTCAGCATTCAATTGATACCACTACCATTGTCTTATTCATTTCACGTGATATGGGTTACGTGCTGCCATCTGTTGATAAATTAGGAAACTAATCCTTTTTCAATATTTATTTAGAGTCACCTATGAGCTGGCCGAACAAGACGACTGGGGATCGGTCCTGAATGGAAATGAGAAACGGTTCACCTTTTTCGTGCCTGGAAATGAAGCTTGGGCCCAGTTGAGAAATGAGATGCCAACAGAATTCAAGCAGCTGACCATGGGAGCTTTTCCTTACCATGTGCACAAGGTATAATAACATTCAATGTTGAAGCAAAAATAAGGCAATAAAATATAAATATATTTAAATTTTAATTAAATTATGTTATTTTCGCATGTTTCTCTTCGGATCACAAAATTTGTTATCAAATTAAAAGAATTAAATTTTCAGTCATTTATTGAATAAATAATAAGAAATAAACTTTTAAAGAGTTTATTTCTTATAATAATTTTTTTGATTAAGATACAGAAAAATATTCAGTAATTGAACTATACAATTCACCTAAATCGTTTTATTTTATAGACTATGAAATGTCATTTTTATAAATTATTCAGCATTACCAGTTTGTAAAATTTTGGACGGAAATTCGTCTTTCATCTTTGATGGGAAAGCTATTATACATAAAGAAATTAAATACCAATCAATAAAGTCTAAACTAAATTAAAGTATTTGAAATATTAAAATATATAAATTAACTGTATAATAAATGGCTTTCATCATAATTTTTTTTAAAATGTACCAATAAGCCTATTTTTAAAATTGTTTATAGGGAAGTAAATTTTTATACAATAGACTAAATCCATGTGACGTCATAGTCACATGATAATGATAAACACGTTTTCTGCCAGTCAGTTCATTAACTCATTTGACGTCACAGTCATACGATAAATGCAGTCCCTTGTTTCCTGCCAAACAAAATATGACCTTTGCTGTTGCCAATGTTTGCTTTTTCCTGAATCTATTTTTTAAATAAAAGTACATTTTTGTCGACATTAATAATTTAAATAAATAAACTAAATGGATTCGACTCAAAAGTATACGTATAATATACATTTTTTTTTAATTTTGAATAATTTTAACTTTTGAACATTTTTACCGAATTATCAAATTTAAAAATTTCTCTAAATTTTACAAGTAGAACGACAAGTCAAAAATCATAAATTCAGGTAACACTTGATTGCACGTATCACACGACCATCATGAATTTGGTCCATTTCATATCCAATTGCTATATTTGATAATAATGCATGGGAACATCTGAAAAAGTAGTAACATTGCAGTGAAACTCGTTAAAGGGGAAAATGCTGAAGACGAAATATTGGAACCGTGGGTAGCCTAGTTGTTAGAGCATCGGAAGCCAGACTGAAAGGCCTGGGTTCGATGCCAGATGTCACCAAATACTCTCCGAGTACACACGGTGTACGTGCCTCGTTAAATCAGTGGGTCCGAAAGGCTTGTGAGCGGTCACAGCAAAAACCACGGGTGCAGGGGGCTGGAGAATATTTCCCTCCCCTCCAGTTCCATGCCTAAATGGTGGAGGTGGGGACAGGTGGTGTCGCCATCTATCGTGTATGTACCGAGCCAATTCGTACTGTCACGTGCATGGTGCTCAAAGCTAAAAGCTAACGACAGGCGTACACCTAGCCCCTTGCCACGATAAATTTAGTGGGCCTCGATCTAAAACCGTCAGACAGGTAGCATTAGAAACAACATGAATTTTCGATTTACACGAAATAATGCAATGATGCCGACAAACTATGTATTTTCACGCATTCGTTTAATCTTAACACGAAAAGATTTCCCTTCGGAAAACATCCGCCGCTCAGGCGAGATTCAAGGGTGTGTGAAATGAAAGAAATGGTTTCACATGTTTCGTTGAAAGATTACTAACTTGGCTTTGAAATAGCATCGGAACAGCCTGCGACACGAACCAATTTTGATTATCTTAGCTACTTTCCCTCTCCCCTACTAATGCCACAAACACCGCACAAAAATATCTAATCTCTTATCAGTTGGCTTTGGAATTCGGTGACGAGTATAACGAGAAAAAATGAGAATGCAAAACGAGTACAATAAGTAACACAAAAAAAAATTAAGTCCATTCCTACTTAGATGAACAAAAACAATTTTAGTTACTTTTTATAAAAAAAGTTGCAATTAATATAAATATGTATTTACATATGACAAATCCCATCAATAAGTGGCAATTATTTTTTATTTATTATTTTTAAAGTATCGTATTGTCATCCAAAACAATCGTGTATATGCAATGTCAACTCCACTGAATGCTTTGAAACATAAGAAAAAAAATCTTTTAAAATTTTGACCCAAGTCACTAAAAATGAAGCCAACGTGGCTGTATTTGTTATTCTTTAAAAAAAATTTCAGTCAATTAATTTTAATTAATTATAATTAAATTACCCCGTATTGTTACTCAAAACAATAGTGTATGAAAAATTTCAGCACAAATGAGCGCTTTAAAATGTGAGGAAAAAAACCTTCTCAAGTTTTGACACAAGTTGCCAAAATGGTCACTAAGTCGCCAAAAATGATGCCAACGAGGCTGTATTTGGGATTATTTGAATAATTAGTTTTAATCAATTAATTTTTATTAATTTTAATTAAATTACTGTTTTGTCATCCAAAATAATCGTGCATATAAAATTCCTGCTCAATTGAATGCTTTAAAATGCATTTTATTAACGATTGAAAATTTGAACAAGATAAATATATAGAGAATGAGTATACTAATAGTAAGAATTGAATAAAATGAACGACATCAAACAATTTATTGTCAGTTTGATGCTAAAAAAAACTATAAAAAGAAAAATATCTCATTACTTTTCAAAAACTCACTAATGTTTTGTTTTTCAAAAAACTTTCACATTTTGTATTAAATTTTATTAAGTTCTTGTGAATGTTCCTGTTTCATTGATTTTTATATTACATTCATGAATATATTCATGTCTATGAAAATAAAATGTACTCTAATAAGCTTAATTTTGTTGAATATATACTTCATTTTGCAATATCTTTTAACACGAAATTCTTTTGATATGGAAAAAAATATTTCAGTATCGTTGTTAAACAATTTTCACTGCATATATTTAATAGAACTTAATATCAAAGTCTTTGTATTCTAAGTCTATTTCAAAATTATTAGTATATGCACTTTTCATTCGAAATTGTTTATATATCTCTTCTTCACTTCTTAGAAAAAGTTGATGGAAAAATTTGTCTAAAATTTTCTGTAAAAAAATAAGTGTTAGATGCATTATCTTTAAAAATATGAAGAAATTTATTCTTTAATTATATTCGTTTCAGATTTTGGATCGCCATCTGGTCGTCAACAGAGAACTGCGCTCTACAGATTTGGAACGACTCAAAGAAATTCAAATGGTTCACGGACATTTCAAGGTCATCCATGGTGGATATCCTAATGGTATGGTTTTGTGGCATTCTCTTCAAGTTTTAATCGTGATTGTCATGAAACAAATGTATTTTGGTAGATAAGTAAAAGCGAGAATGCATTTTAAATTATAGCTCAGAATAAGTGTACTTGCAACTCATTAAATTGACAAAGTATAATCTTTTATTTTTCTTACAAATAATTAAATATTTGATTAAGACAAAAGTTAGACAATTTATGATTTTAAGTAAAACCATTTTCCCCTCTGCATAACAAAAGGTAGGGACGGATTTGGGGGATATTAAACATTGTTTGGAACAATAAATAATTAATCATTTGATTATTATGTAAGTAGTATATATATATTTATTAATCATAAAATTATACATAAATGTGGATAATTTTACTAGTCTTACAGCTCCTAAATAATAAGTTTGAAACAATCTTTCTGAATGTATTGTTGTACTGTAGTAGTGTTTTAAATGCATGTGCATCTTGAATTTTGTGATGATTATTGTGATTGTGATATTCTGCATGATTGTACTTGCACTTCTTTTGTATATTGTGTTAAATGAATATAATTCGTAAATATTATGAATTTTGTGATTAGCATGATGAAGCAAAAATTCGTACCATTATAAAAAAAAGGCTTCTGATATTTTATTAAATGGAGTGGAGATTACTTAAAGATATGTCTTTTAAATATATAGTTAGAAAGTAAATAAAAATTTAAGAAAAATTTAAGTTATATAATCAAAGGAAATAAAGTCTAAGAAAATCAATGAATCTCAGAAAATGGCATGTAAATCAACTATTAAATCTGATTTTATCTAAAAAAGGAAAGTAAACTGGGATTCAGTACAAATTGAGAAGATCTTATACAGGGCTTCGAACCGGAAGTGAAACAAAAACCGTTATTTTGGTCGGAAAATCAGAACTCAACCGAAAAAGAAATATCGGTTTATTTCGGTTCAATATATTCCGACATTTTTTTTCTATCTAATTTAACGTCAAACATACAATTATCATCATATGCTTCTGGAGTTCTTATTTTAACATTCACTAGTACTTTTCTCTTTCATTTTCGCATGAAACTATTCGTAGATGGCTGATTTAACTCATTTGAATGAATTAGAAGTGATTTTTTGTGAAAAATATCAAGTTTGAGTTTTATTTTTCTTTAAAAATGCAATACAAATTCATTTAAAATATATCGATATCCGGTAAATTTATTCAATTAGTACGGACAATGGAGCTAATATGATTTCATTTTTCAACTTAATAGGATTTGAAATTGAAGATGAATATTCAGTTATAAAAATGGAAAATGAAAATTTCGAAATTAGGGATCATTTTGAAGGGAATACTTTTATTTTTCATAGCTTTTCTTTTAATAAACTTATCGGAATAAGAAATGCTGCACATACGTTGCAACTAACAATTAAAGATTCTATTTTAAAAAAAGGACGATTTTACTGAATTTATTTCTGATGCTCGAGAATGGTGAAAAAGTTGCGCATTTCATCTGTTATGTTAAAATTCAAAGACGTTAGTAAGTAAAGACCAATTTTGCATTGTCCAACTAGTTCATATGTTAAAATCTTTATCGGAATTCAAAGATTTTATCTCATTTTCAGTGGAGAGTAATTTAGATTATTTTGCAGACAAGTTAATGGGTAAAAATTTTAATAGATAAAAAAATAATTTTTTTTTTATGATAAAAATTATATTTTTAGTACAAATAACAATTTTCATAAAATTCTTCATTCGGAACTGTACCGAAAGCTGTTATTTTTGTCAAAATGAAAACCGGAACTGAACCGATATATATATTTTAGTTGAACCGAAACGCGAAAAAAAATTACGCTGCGAAGCTCTGATCCTATGTATTATTTTAATTCAGCAACAGCACTAAAGAAGCATAACACACAGTTTGGTGGTGCCATCTATGAAAGAAATTCTAAACTATTGAAAGAGAAAATAATGAAAATATATTGTATCGGTGTTTCTTACTTATTAACTAACTAAAATATTTGTTATAAATTCAATTTTATATATTTCATAATACAATTAAAAATTATTAGTTTCATAACGTTTAAAAAATAATTTCAAAAACATTCAAGTTTTTTTTTTTTTCTTCCTAATTGAAAAAAGAGCGGAGCGATTGATCCCAAGATATATTTTCGTTAGTAATACCTTTTTCTTTCAAAAATTCTATGGAAACTCAATTTTATTTTTTTTTTATGTATGAGATATGTGTTACTTAAATAATTTAGGTAAGGAATATATAAAATTAATTGAAAAAAAAATAAATCCATAACTTTGTTTTAATATTTAAATACTCAAATAAAAAATTTGTATAGTAATATTTTATAATTTTAGGTAATGAGGCCAATTCAACACTCATACTGAGTTTAAAATCAAATATTGCAAAAAACATTTTCAAAAAAAATTGTACAATTTATGTTACATTTAATCGCAAATTAACTTGAGATTTAATGAACCGAAAAAAATTAATGTTGAGGAAACTTTTACCTGAATTAAAAAGTAAATTTTCTAACTTCAAATATTTATAAGAGTTTTTTTGCAATTAATAAATCTTTTTTTCTATTTAATCTGAAATTTAATCATTTTCCATATTTTGTTCTAGTTTTCAATAGGTTCTATTAGACATGGAGTGATTTCCAATAATATAAGCAATGGATCACTTCAAAGCTTGTAGTCATAGACAACCAAATATAGTAAAAATAAATAAATAGCTTTGCTTATTTAATTATTAAATTTTTTTTAAACTGCAGTTGATTTTTCAAAAAAGTTATTTTATCTTTTTTTTAAACACCTTCTCTCATTTATTGAATAATGAAAAAATCAGAAATAGCACCCCGCCTATATAAAAGCACGCCTTGGTAATAACCATATTTTTAATGATCAGTGATAAAAATGCGAGCTAATATTAAAGAAAAATAATTTTAAAACTGCATCGTCTTTGAAATGCAAAAGGAAAAATAAAGAGTGAAAAAGAGATCCTTGTCTGACTGGACTAACTTCTCAAACGAAGTGTGTTCAATTTATTTATAGATATTTCCCCAGAAGCCGTAAAACTCCTTATCTTTTTAAACAAGGGGAGTAGAATGTTTATCTAAAAGTGCCTTTTTCCACTTACTTAGTGTATGTGTGTTGTGTGTATATCATTCTGTTGTGCCTGCCTTATCTTGCCTGCCTGTTTTAAATATCATTCTTCACTTCACTTCTCTTTCTGCTGCACCCAGGAAAGAGAAATATTTCTGGGGGCTTACCTCCTCTAGGTGAGTAAGCATATTGCATGAACACTGGCTTTTATATATTTTTGTTTTTGTTTTGTATTGTGAATGATTGTGGATTGTTTCGAATCAAAGTAGAGCCGCCATACATACTTGAAATTTTTTTATGTAAGTGTCGAAGATGTGTAATGTAGTCTGTAAAGTCTCATTAACCAGTCTCTTTTGAACCCCCCCCCCCTTTATCAAGTTTTTTCTTTGGTACTTTATTTTTTTTTTCTTGTCTACAAATTATTCCAGTAAAGATTTTGTATACCAAGCATAAATTTGGTTTAACTATTGTAAGAATGGAGTTGCTCTTTGTACGTCCAAATTAAGATGCGTTTACATTTATTATGGGCAATTATTTAGAAGGGTGGGTTGGAAGTTAATAAAAAGTAATTAAATCATCGTCAAAAGTAACTCGCTGGATTTCACGAAACGTTTCCTTCGTCCATATCGTCATGTCATTCCTTTATCTTCCGTCTCGACTACTGTGCTCTCGTCTCATTTCTTGTCGTTTCCCTCTCTATTGGTCCATAGTTCCCGCGCTATCCTCGACCACCTTATCAGCAAGGTCGTACTCTCTTGACGTCAGCTTGGAATCTAGGGAGGACACGACAACGTGCAACTTCGTAGGAATGGAGATGCACATAGTCGTATCCTCCCTAGATTCTCAGATGACGTCAAGAGAGTACGACCTTGCTGATAAGGTGGTTCGAGGATAACGCGAGAACCATGGACCAATAGAGACAGAGAGGGAAACGACAAGAATTGAGACGAGAGCACAGTAGTCGAGACGGAAGGTAAAGGAATGACAGGACGATGTGGACGAAGGAAACGCTTCTTGAAATCCAGCGAGTTACTTTTGACGGTGATTTAATTACTTTTTATTAACTACCCACCTTTGTTCATAATTGCCCATAATAAATGTATACGTAACTTGATCTTGGCCGTTGTCACTCACTAAGCTATTATTAACAATGGTTTAACCACCAATTTCAAGCCTTCGTCGATTTTTTTTTTCCATCTCGATAGGAGAGTATCCCAAATTTTACAGCAACGACTTCCAAAATTAAAAATTTTCCTTTTACCTCATTTACATACCTTTCTTGCATTTTATCAGTTTTACAATTGTATTCATAAAAAGGTATTCATATATTACCTCCTAAATTAAAATAAATGTGAATTGTAGAATCCGCGGAAGTTTCGAGGCAATTAAGACAGAGCAACGCAAAAATAACTTTAATGGCTGTAATTTCGCTCATATGGCTAAAGATAAGGAAAAGGTAAATGGTTGGATACCGGTTAGGCAGTGGTCTCCAAACTGTGTTCCACGGAACCTTGGGATTCCACAAGGAACATACCCAGGGTTTCTCCGAGTCACAATAAAAATTCGAAATACAAAATTACGCCAGTCAGCGTCCACTCCAGTGGCGTAACGTACACCCCCGCACAGCGGAGCAGAACCCAGGACTATAGGAGGCCCGAAACCTGAGTGATGCCAAGTACGGTAGATCCGGCTTTGGGACCAGAAATCTGACTTTGCAGGAAAACCTTAATATTCTCCGTTACGCCTTTGGTCCTCTGACATAAAGCGTCTTGCAGTCCAGTACAATACAGAAGTTGCGCTAGTAGGAGGGAGCACTCAATAGTTACCTTAAAGGTGAACGTGAGATAGAGAGGGGTAACCAAATAAATGCAACCCAGTCACTGGCATAGAATTACAGAGAGGGCAGAGGCGGAGAAACAGCCTGGCCAATTTTACACAACTGGGCCTACAAATAATCATGTACGGTGATAGAGTCATCACCGTGCATGACTCCACCGTACACTCCCTCCACCCTAGAGAAGACAGAAAGTTGAGCACGTCTCCGGCCATCGAGTAGACAAGACCAATATTTACCATCAGCCTGCTCTTTAAGGTTGGATATTCTTTTCTGACTATTTTTATCCCTGATAAAAATTCAGGGTTTCCACGAGTCACAATAAAGAATCGAAAAGAATTTTTTTTCAAATTACGCCAGCCAACATCCTCTCTGAGATAAGGCGTCTTGCAGTCCAGTACAAAACAGAAATTGCGCTAGTAAGAGGGTGAAATCCATATTTATCTTGAGTGACGACTTGAAAAGAAAGGAGGAACCAAAAAGAAGCTCTCCAACCGTTGGCACAGAATTGCAGAGAGGGCAGAGAAGAGAACCAAAACAGGTGGGCCTTTAAATAATCATGTTCGGTGATGGCCCTAAAACACACCACTCCCTCCACCCTAGGGAGGACAGAAAGTTGAGCACGTCTCTGGCCATCGAGTAGAGGAAAGATCAAGATTTACCATCAGCCAACTCTTTAAGAGTGGATATTCTTTACTGACAGTTTTTATCCCTGTTAAGTGGCTTGGAATTTCTAAGAGGAATGGGTAAGACAAGGTGGATGCAGCTTCAATGCCTCTTCGGCTAACTTGTCGGCTAAAAAGAAAATTATTAATGTTTATAAAAAATGAATTCACGTTCTCTGAGAATTTTGTATACCTACACGTATATTTGAAGCTCATCCTAGTCATTAAAGCAGAACATTTCATTTATACATAAAATAAATGTATTTTGTAAGCCTTTTAAAACTTTTATTACAGTATAATAAAAGAAAATTAAAAGTTTTTTTTATATATAATTGTGAATATTGCATTGTTTATGATTCCGGGTTCCATGAAATAATTTCATACCTTTAAAGTACAATGTTTTGTAAATATAGCTAGTTTTCTAGTAGAAAATGTACCTTTTTTTTTTTCATTTGTGGAAAAAAACGTCTATAATAAAGGAGAAGGAACAACTAATTGACGTATCAATAGATTCGAAGTTAAAATATAAGTTTAAACAAAAACAGCTACTAAATTTTAGGCTGAAAATTCATGCAAAATCTACAGAATTTCTCAAACAACTATAAGTATTGTAATGCCACTCAGTGTAAAACATTTTTCTTAATGTGAGTGGCACAAAAAAATATTAAAACAAATTAAATACGAAATACGACTGCAGATTATTTCAACAGATCTAAACTTCGACAGTTTGGGTAAAAAACAATGCAAGTATATACTCGAGTTACTAAATATCTTTATATAAAATATCTATAACATGTTGATCTGATCTACTTTAGATATTACACTCATGTCCATAAATTAAGGATAATTCAGAATCACACAGAAATTGAACTCTAAAATAAAAATTTCACCTGTAGAATTATCACACACATCTTGAAGAAAAATATGCAAATTACAGGAAACCACCAGATAGCGCGGATAGTACGTCACAATGACGAGGGTGTAAGAGGAATGGTGGTAAAGAAGTAAACTTGTTCACAAGTGCTTTAAAGACCTTTCAGTACAACAATCGCATAGTTATAGCACAAAGGAAACATTTGGATGATTTTTTACGTGGTAGAATTATCAGACGACTGGAATGTGGACGTACCCACCTGGAAGTATCCGAGGAACTTGGAATCGCCCAGAGTGTCATCTCCAGGCTTTGGCAACGATTCCAAGATGATGGTAATGTGAGTAGATGTTACAGCACAGGTCGCCCCCGAGTTACAACGCCGAATGAGGACCGGTATTTGGCAGTTACTGCCAAAAGAAACAGACGGAGCACAGCATCAGACCTATCTCGTCAGCTCTCTTCAGCTACCGGTACGACAATCTCAAGGCAGACCATGTACAGACGCTTAGGGCACATTGGTCTATATGCTCGTAGGCCTGTCAGATGGGTTCCCCTTACCGCAACTCACTGTCGCCTGCGATTAACCTGGAGTAGAGAGCATGCATTGTGGACACCGCAACAGTGGTCTTGTGTGATGTTTTCCGACGAGTCCAGGCTTAGTTTGCAGTCTGATTCTCACCGGACTTTCATATGGAGAGCGCCAGGCACCCGTTACCACCAAGAGAACACCATTGAACGACACCGTTACGGTGGTGCAGGATGGCTCGTTTGGGGATGAATTATTCTTGGTTCTAGAACTGACCTGCATGTTCAGAGTGTAACGATGACAGGCCACATCTATCGGGATGTCATTCTGGAACAACATGTACGTTTGTTTCGGGGCACCATGGGTGCTGAATTTCTGTTTATGGATGACAACGTCCGTCCTCACCGTGCAAACATTGTAGACGAATGCCTTCATTCGGAGGATATCACCCGTATGGATTGGCCAGCATACTCACCGGACTTGAATCCAATAGAGCATGTGTGGGATATGCTTGGCCGACGAATTGCAGCCCGTCAACCCCCTCCTACCTGTCTACCGGAACTTCGGAGGGCATTGCTTGATGAGTGGTGTAATATTCCCCAAGATCAGATTGATAATTTGATACTCAGCATGCGTAGGGCGTTGTAAAGCTTGTATTGCATCGTCCGGGAGACATACTCCGTATTAACCATCATACTAACCCTGTTATACTGTTTTTTGTAAATAGGTTCTTTTTTAAAATTTGCTCCAGGGAGTAAAAATCGCAATTTTTATTAATTATGTCAAACATATAGCATCTTTTTTGCTCTTTACCTTTTGTTTAATAAATAGACTTTACAAAAAGGTCAAATTTGTTTTGCTTCTGTCTCTTTCTTTGCCTGAACTTCATTATTCTTAATTTATGGACATGAGTGTATTTTGAGATACACTTCTCTTAAGTATGTGGAGTGGAATAGGATTCCCCTAAAACACCTTATAGTTCTATGTGTTCCGTGAGTCAGAAAAAATTTGAAGACCACTGCGTTGTGTAAAAACAGTATCTTCAATTTCACGTTGAATTCAGAGAACTTATTATAATACTTTTACGATAATCGTTTTTTAAAAGGAGAACTAATTTTTCCATGCATAAGTAAGGGAATCTATAGTAATTTATTTGAATTCCACTTCTGAATTTCGAAGCATAACTTATTTGATAAATTGTTTTTAATTTCATTTGGGTTCTGAAATTCGTCAAATTAGTGACGTACAAAGACCATTTTCATGGAGTAGTGGGTTAAATTTTAACCTAAACGAAAGCCCTGAGGTGTAATCTTGATGCTAAAAATTAAAAATCTCGCAACGAAAGGAAATTTTGGACCTCAATCCCCCTTGAGCACGCTATGCGTTGGATCTCCTTCAAACATTACTAAATTTTTACGAGTATTAATTACAAATCTGTTCTAAAAAACAACGCTTGAATGACTGAAATTAAGAAAAATGACTAAATTAAGACCTCACTATGATTGAACATTTTCATTACAATGATTAATTCTTTAAAAACGCTAATTTATTTTATTATCAAAGAGTTATTTTTTTTCTTTATTAACTTAGGATATTTATTAACTTCTAAGAATCAAACTTTTAAAAAATGAATTTCACGTTAATGCATATTAAGCAAAAGGATTAAAGTTCAAATTATAAGTGACCAAAACGGATATCTGGATATATGGCGGCCTACTTTGTTTCGTTTTTGAAACATTTAAGTTTATGTAGATGTATGTGTTACTTGTTACTGTTTCTTATTTTAAATAAAACTGTTAATCATATCCATTTCAAGTTAAATTTGTAGTAGACGTGTTTTCTTCCTTCGTCTTATATTTTCAAGTATATCGAAACTTTGCCATTTTTTCTCATTTACTGTATTAATTCAGTTTTATAAAGAGTCATAAATAATGCGGCAAATTTCCGAAACCGTGCGTTAAAGTATCTACTTGCGACAATTTTTTTTTAAAAAAATGGAGATATGGAGATTTTTCTGTGGTTTTTAGATTTGTTTAGTACATTCTAATAAAAATATGCTAAAATTATGAAGATAAAAAGAAGTTATTATTAATAAAATGGGAAAAAATTGGCAAAAATTGATAAAAATAACATAAACGGGGCCCTTTTTGTACCAAAAGTTTATGAACAAATATTCCATTTTTCCAATTCTGATGTGTTGCTATGTTATTCATTTTTTAAATGACCTTCAGGATAAGAGATGTTTTAATTTTTCCAAAAACTACAGCACTTTATCGTAGTTATTACATGAAATTGCTTAAAAAAACAGTGATTATATTCACATAAGGGGCTGTAAATTTTGTAATAAAACAGTGATTGATAAATCTGTGAAGGTTAAAACACTTCTATAATAATACAGAACATACACAAAAAATTTCAGTTCATTATTTTCAAAACTCTTTTAGCAATTGCTATCCCCGTTTGAGCATTTTCAAAAAAACACATTTCGAGTAAAACGTGTTTTAAAGTTATGACACGTCTTGCTTAAAAGTAATGGCATCTGCTTTGACTAAAACACTTGTAGTTTTTGTTCTAGAGAACGGAAAATAGTAAACTTGGTATTTTTATAAAGCTAATAAGATGGCCTATAGAATAAAATTATAAAAGATTTGTCAATTTTCAACAAAACTCACAATTTTAGGGTAGTCAGATACCTTAAGTGCTTTTCCCCATTGGAGGACCTTTGACAAAATGAGATGTGTGAAACCCGTTATTCTCCAACTGCTGCTCATCAATGATTCTGACATTAGGATATAGAGGCTGCTATAATTTGTTACAAATATCATGTTTTGCACTAATTTAATGGACTATGATTTACTTATAATACAATTTAAAGTAAGAAAAATTGATCTATTAGCAAGCATGGAAAGGAAAATCCTTAGACTGTGTTAAAACGAAATTATTGCCACTACAAATATATAAAATGACATTTATGAACAAGATATGAGTTTTACTGTCCAAACCATAGGTTCCCAACCTTTTTCGAACTGGCACCCCCTTTTCTAATAAATATTTCGATATCGCCCCCTTTTCTAGTGAATATTTCGACACCACCCCCTTTTCTGGTGAATATTTCTATACCGCCCCTTCCCACTCTAGAGAAATAAGAGTGTACATAATGCATGGAGAAAAAAAAGAGTTAAGTTTTAAAAAATATCCCCTATAACTATAAGAATTTATTTTTTTAATTTCATTTTTTTTCCAAAGCCCCAGTTTTTTTTCCTTGCGAATCTGAAATATCTATTACCATAAATATATTTAAATGTGCAATATTATATATTTTAGTCATAGGTAGGATATTGTTGGAATTGAAACGCTACTGAATTTTTTCTTCATTTAAAAAGAGTGGAATAAAAGATTTTTATATTACCTGTTATAACGACAGGCAGGGGTTTTGATGATACGAAGTAATTCATAAGAAACTATTGCTTTCAAAATAAATATAAATTGACAGTTTCAGCCTTTAAAGAATCACGTTTTCCTGGTTAGCATATTTATTTGTTTCTTGGATAATATACGTGATGAAATGCAGTGGACGAAACATGTTTCCTACTGCTCACAGACAAAGACAACACGTGCACTACAGAAATTAAAATGCACTATATCATCCAATTTAATGTATGTCTGAATGTAATGTAATCTTTTAAGTTTTTCATCCACTTCCCGTACTACCGATATATGTGAATTTTCGTACATGGGATATGGATTTTTTTTAGTCGTTTTTGGTTAATCTGACCAAGCCCCTCCGTGCCATCTCAACGCCCCCCTGAAAGCCTCAAACGCCCTCAAGGGGGCTTGGGGTTGTGTTCTCTAACTATTTATATAATGAAATATTATAATTATTCTTTTAAAACTGTCGTACATTTGTAGTTATTTGAATTGATTTAAAGTAGCAGAAAATAATTCCCAATCTGAGCCTATTCAACTACTATTTTAATTCACAATATCTATAAGTTTTAAATTATTTTCTCTCAATATATAAAAAAGTTTTCCGTGATGCTGTACCAATATGTTTGAACAGTTAAAATTAGCTGCTACAGATGGCGCCAGCAGTGGCGTATCTATCAATGAGCTAGGCGGTGCCATACACCGGGGCCCTCAAGCTCAGGAGGGGCCTCAAGCTCAGACCCCCGATCAAGCAGAATTTTCGATAATTTCTCCCAAATTTAAGATATGAATACAAAAGGTTGCAAAACATAAATATAATCATCGCAATTCAGTTGAAAGTAATTTCGAATTTGTAGGGAATTTCCCTAAATTCTTTTCGTTGTTTGTGCAGTGTCACGAACTTTACTTGTTGAAAAGTTTGTTATTTTCAATGTTTTCATTTTTCTATAAACTGTTACTTGAAAATAAACTTCAAGTTCCATGAAAAACCTTAACATGCATCCTTCAAAAAAACCTACATCAGAGAAGCACAATTCCTTTCTAGTTACATTTTATTTTTAATAACAATACGATTCCTAATAAGTTAGTTTCCTGTTTCAATATTTCGCAGTCGTCTCGTATCTACAATACACTTATATAATCCCCCCTTCCCCTTCTCTTTTTTACACATAGGTGTTTTTCTTAGAATAATTATAACAATATTGTATTAAATTTTCTTGTTCGTGCGTATTTTTTGTATCATTTCTGTGGACTATTTTATAACTCAAAGCCTTCTGGTGTGGGTGAGTTCGATCCTCACAAATAAATAGTTATCGATTCCCCCACGACGTTTTGCAGCGTTGTATTACGTTTTCCTTTTTACATTGAAGTGGCGAGCCTATCCGGTCGAACAGAACCCGGAACCTTTGGATCCGATACCGAGTAACTTAACCACTACACCATAATGATCACTATGGTGCGGAGGTAGTTACTGGCTTATATAGATGGTATCGCTACACACTTCCCTACCAGTGAGTTGGTGGTTAGGTGAACGAACGATGGAGTTGTTATACTGAGCGTGTTAGCTGCTGCGTCACTATGCGACGGCTTAAAGATTGCGTCCTAAAATTATGGATTTAAAAAAAAGAAACCCGGTGGTGCGTTTAATTTCAAATAACTTCAAAAAAAAGAGAAGATAGTAAATAAAAATTGTAGCTTGTATATTTAAAATATTCATATATTTTTACTTTTTTACTTCATAAAATCCAACTAAGATAGGGCCTTTTTTTTTGTTTTTGCACCGGGGCCTTTGGATTCCTAGCTACGACACTGGGTGCCAGGATACTTTTAAGATAAATTTATTCTTGGCCACGTATACTTTTGAACTATATAATGCCACCCATCCAGTATAGGGGTTAGTAACGATGACTGCAGTGCCGTGGAGTCAGGTCTCGAATCTCAGAGAAGGCATGGATGCTACGACATGGGGGTGCTCTCAAGTCATATCGTAAAGGTTGGAAGGGTAAGGGAGATGGAAAGTTCCTGACAACCTCTAGGGGGTTCTCCCTCAAAATTGGGAATTGAATCCAGCTAAATCGCACTATCACCGGCATGGTGCTCAAAGCTACGGCTAACGACAGGCTTACAATTCAGCCTTTTTCCATGATGAATTTCGTGGGCTTTGATTTAATGTTATTGACGATCAGGTGGTATAAATAACAACAGAACTGCCTAATACATGTGAATTACAGTTTTACAATATTAACATTGGGGTTGGTCCACCATTAGGCGGACAGGGGAACCTCCCCTCTCCTTAGTTTTAAATAAAGATTTTAATTTTCCATTTCAAGACAAATTGAAGTATTAAAATTAGTTCTTTCCCAGATCGTTGTTTTACCATTTTTACAATACAAAAATTTTACATACATTTCCATATATTCGGAAATGTATGTAACTATATTGTATTAAGTATGTAATTATACTGTGTAACTTTAGCGTGTGTTTCGATTTATTCCCTACAGAACACTATTTTGTGTGACCTGAGAATATTAAAAAAAAATCCCGATGCACTTTGAGTTTTAAACAATGTAAAAAAATTTATCTTTTCCTTTATATAGACATGTTTCCGGAACGTTGACTTTAATAAGCATAAAAAATAAGGTTTTTCAATTACATTGGCACATATTAAATATTTTACCACATACTCGTAAGAGATTATCTATCAGTATCTAATCAGTTTTCTATATAATTTCATTTCATGCACTGCTCCATAAAATAACCTTAAACTCTTTTTTACACAATAGCAACATTGGAAAAAAGATCCAAGTAGGCGTTCCAAATTATAAATTACCGGTAAATTTTTGACTTAATTTAAATAAAATGTCATGTTAGGTAAATGCAAGGGAAACACTAATGGTTTACCTTATGAACAGTTTTCATCGAAATTCTCATTGGGTCTTGTTACCCCACCAACAGGTGGTACAGTTTAAGTACTGTACAAATTTATACCGGAAACATGGCACGTATCTCAATTTTTTCAGAATGAGAAAATTTGTACGTTTACCAATGTCACTCAACAATCATACCAATTGTTTTTAAAAATTTCCGGAACAGCTATTACATTCAACACATCACAACTTTTTCAAATTAAAGTTGCTATCAGAGACATCTTAAGGTATGTGCCAACTGGGCCCATGGCCTCGCACTCAATGGGGGGGGGGGCTCGTTTCGTTCTCGACTTTGTCTTAATATCATAGTCCAGATAACTTGTATGGTCAAATATTATTCTCATACATATTCTCCGAAAAACAGGGAATTTCAAAAGGCATGTCAACTGGCAAAAATGGTGAGACTTAATTATGTGATAACCGTTGCCCATGTCTAGGCCTTGGACTAATACTAAAAACAATCATTCAACTCATTTAGTCGAAATGTGGCCATTGGTTTGTCCCTAGGTTTTTGAGATTGTGAATCGTGCACATTTGTTTCGAATTACCTTTTGAAAGAGTAATAGACAATTCATGCTATATACTGTCTACTTTTAAAGATCTCGGGTAGAGCCTCCTTTTGCATAAGGGCCCAGGATCTCAAAAATCTTACGATTTCTCTGAACCCAGGGTTGCAAAGAGTCTTATAAGAAGTAACTGGTTGCTATCTGTAACTTGTAATGTTAGAAACTTGTTTTTTATGATAAAAGTTTGTGAAAATACACAGTGATTTATATATTTTTCAAGATTATTTTAAGTATGTCAATAACTTACTTATATATTTCCTTATACCTTGCTTAGGTGAACTGTTGCTGGAATGGGAAGGACTACAAGCTCGTATCATCCGCCCAGACGTTCAAGCTGTCAATGGTGTCATTCATGTGATTGACCGCGTCATGATGAAGAGGCGGGATCTCACGAAATCCGGCTCTCCCACTGGTCCTCGCTGCACCGGCTTCTTACTGTTCATCCTCGCTTTAGTTCAAGTCGCCATTTTGTTCTGAAGACCAACTTACAAAAACGCTGAACAAACAAGAGCACACAACAACCAAAAAAAATACTCGATTCTCGCCGCGACGACCAAGGACGTGTAATGAAATGTTTGTACTCGCATTCTGAAGTGTGCTTTTTTTTTCACATACCAATGGGCTACGGCCGCAAATTTTGTGTTCAATTGTCCGGAATGGTCTCAAAATAATCTCAACACTGTTTGATACAATGTAGAAGTGGAAATTTAGAAATTGATGGTGCAAAAAATTTGATATATTTGTGTGCTTTGAGAAAGGGTTGTGCGAAAAAAAATATCATTCAGGAACAATATTAAAAATATATATTTAAAAAATATATAGTCAGATATTGCAAATGCTTGCGAATAGAATATCAAAATGAATTAAATGCTGATTTAGGTGAATGTTGACAAAAAAAATTCTAACGTCCAAATAATACTTTCTAAAATAATTTAAAGACAACTACGCGTTAATTTTAAACGAAATGTTCACTAATTTTGAATTTTCAACCAAAAAAGTATTATCCAAATAAATTGTTACAAATATATATAGTTATAAAAAAAAACTAAATAGCTACAAATATATATATAAATCAGAATATATTAGATCATTTAAGCAAATATTAGGAGTTAATGTGAATTATAAAACCTCTAAAAATGTCTCTAAAGTGCTTTTTTATTGCCAGATTAATTTAATTTCTTACTATAAACAAAATTTCATTTTATATATCTCTGACTATATTGAACAGTTAATTATCAAGAGATTTAACTTTTCGAACCTTTGTAATGCGAGAATTTGCTACTGTAAAAGACTGATCCACACGTGTGTAGTTGTTTGTCGAATATTTATTTGTACATTTGTCATTTATATTCGTTGTTTTTTCACAGTTCTCTGATACTGCCATTGCATCTGTCAACCAATCTGCTTCTACTAACCAGTGAGTTCTTTTATTAGTAGAGTCATGCTGCGTTTCCACAAACTGAAACCGTAGTTTTGTGTCATCCAAATCATAGAAATAAAGCAAAATGATTGGAAAATAAATTTAAAAAACTGATGCAAGACGAATTGTGCTTTGTTCCATCAAAATGTTTGTTAGTCTTTTTGTGACTTTTTCCGTGTATGTTGTGGAAACACCTCTGTTCTTCTGTGGCACACAACTATTATTCAAGTAAACCGAAATGTATTGTGATGATATATACATGAATGTTAATACTATATGGCTAATGTGTGAATATTGTTGTATTATGCCCCCCGTTATATATGTAAAGCAACTGTAACTGTTTTAGGGCAGAGCTTCTAGGGGCACTGCTCTTTTGTGAGCTGCAATGAATTTTGTTTAACTTCTCGTCTGCACCTAATTGAACCACAATGCTAGGTTTTTGTCTGCTGAATATTTGTACTAAATATCGATGTTCGTGTGAAATCCCTCCCTCTCTGGATCTGTGCTGAACTGGAGAAGACATCGTAGTGAATTCATTCTGTGTTCAAGAAACAGTCAGTAACTGAAGAAATAAGCATCACAAAAACTGAAATGTGTAGAAAATGATTGCTGAGAAACTCAAAAGTTTTGTAGGAATTGTTTGGATGAGAATAAGAAGGTTTAATGATTTAGGAATTTTTTGTATTGTATGATAAAGCAAATCGTGTGGTATTTAAGCTTTGAACTTCCAAAATTTAACCTGTCCGGAATGTCTCACAAACATGTTTACTACAACAGGGACGCCTTAAGACTTCTTGAGGCACAGGGCATTATCACTGGCGTAGCTAATTCTCAGTGGACCCTTTATCAAAAATCCTTCGGGGCCCCATTTTACGTATGAGATCCCTATTTGGGGCCTTTGGTTAAGTGTGTTGGGGCCCCTGTAGCTTGGGGAACCTGTATCATTGATAAGGTGGTAGCTAGGCCCCTGGATCTTATGCAAAAGTAGGTTCCACCTGTGACCCTTAAAAGTAGACAATACATAACATATGTTGGCAAATACTCGTACAAATGATAATCTGAAACAAATGTGCATGACCCACAATCTCACAAACCCGCTCAAACGACTGCCGCCTTTCGACTATATGAGTAAAGATGATCTCTTGTCGTAGGCCTGTGCTACGCGCTCATCAATATCAATACGATCATCACATAATAATAGACTTGCCACTGTTGCCAGGTTGCATATCGTTTGAAATTCCCAATTTTTTTGGAGAATATATCTCCGGGAATAACATTCTACCACTTTAAAACTATTTGGATCATGATTTTATTGGGGCTTATTCGAGAAGGAAGCGAAGCCCTGGACCTGGACCCAGCTGACCCATGCCTTAAGACGTCCCTGTTCGTACCCTATTGTGATTGAGTTCGAATCAGTAGCGTATAACATACCTCTCATATGGTGGGAGGTGGTATATTCTAAAAAACACGAAGCCGAAAGCGCCTAGGTGTAATTTATGTGGTAAAAATTTTTTGAATTATGGATGGGGATTTGAGCCCCCCAACCCCTCCCTTGAGTACGCCACTGGTTTGAATGAAATTTCTTTGTACAATATGATCTCAAACATCAAGTTCATAAAAAAAATGTTAAGGCCCAGAAAAAGACGATTTTATTTTATAGAAGTTTTAAACAATTTATTTGAATCTCGTTAAATTAAATTAGTTCAATTTGCTTGATCTCTACTGTAAGCTTGATCTCAAATCCTTCATACTTAATTAGTGAAGCTTAAAGAGGTTTCTAATTTAATGTGTTAATTTCAATTTCGTTCATTCTTTTTTAGGCTGTTGGAAATATTTTTAAGGATTACTTATAATTGAAATTGATATCCAACTTTCTAATTAAAGATTTTTTTTATTTAAGTTTATCGGACAAAATACAAGATACGTAAACGAAACTGTTGAGTAACAGAATGGAAGAAATCCTTTATTTTCAAACAAATTTAATAGGTTAAATTTATTTAGATACCTTCATAAAACTTTTAAAGCACCATTGAATTTATTACTTTTTTTTTTTTTTTTTTTTGCTAAATATACATAACATAGATTTGTGAATCGAAAATCTAAATTATCACAAACAATTTTATATTAAAACCAAAATTTAGTGTGAACATCTAAATGTGTGTAAATTAGATTAAAATGGGTTTTCCTTAAGAGTATCCCTAATCTGAAAAAGAAAAAAAAAATTTCTAATGATCTCGGCTTTGTATTTAAATTCTTATTCTTATCCACAGCAATTAACCAGTGGAAGAAACAGGATTTTTTTTAATGCTTATAACATTTTTAGAAGAATAATATATAGTCATCTGTAGAATGTGTGAAAGTGTCATGTGATAATAGTGTTTGTTTAGCAATGTTTCATGCTAAAAGGTTCAGCTTGTATTTTAAAGGAAAATAAGGCAAGAAAGCGTGCGCAGTTATCTATTAAGAGCAGTATGGAGATGCATGAGAAAGAAAAGAATCATGTGATACTGGAATACATTCTAAAACTGAAAAGGTTTCTTCAAGCTGCATGTGGTTATGTTTTATTTTAAATCCCTGTCAGCAAACGAGCGGACCAACGGCACATGTAACAAGAATACAGCGCTCGATAATTTTCAAACTGGAGGCAGTAGCGCCATCTGTTGGGAAAATTCTTCAATTTAGTAGTTATAAAAATTATCTATTTTACAAAATGAGCTATATTAGAATTCCATGATGGAGATTTAAGAACTCTGTTAAATTTGTGGCTTGCGGTGTGTGTTAATTTTGCAAGATACCAGAAACGTTATCAAAATTGAAACTTGATTATGAATGATGTTTTAAATAAATGGATTTTACTGCCGACTTAAGTGTTTTGTTCTGTTTTATTTCAGAGGAATCATTAGTATTCACACTAACTCAACGACAAACCTTTTTACTTAACGCCATTGATTTATTGCTTTTAATTTATAGCAGTTAATTTAATGCAAAAAAATTAAATATTATAAAATAATAAAATTATTACACTAATTTTTCAAATTCTACAATGAAACTTTTTACAGGGGAAGCATGTTAAAAACTAATTTGTGTTTAAAAATAATCATTAATTTTTTAAGATGTGGATAGACTAAGATGTGTATACTTCTTTGTTAAATAATTGAATCGGTTATACAAGAAACATTGTGTGGGGGAGGGGGCAACATGTTTATATTGTTTCATATATGAGCATTTGGCACTATTACATCTACTTACACTGCTGGTCACTAAAATTGCAACACTAGGATGGAAAGTAAATTACAAAACTTTATACTTATTGTACGAATACGGAATAGTAGGAAGAAAATATCACTATATCTAAAGACAATTCGAGAATAATACAGGATCTGAAATTCATTCACACATCTGCTCTCTAACTCTGCCAACTTAAACATTCTAACCCAATTAGGCATTCAGTTGAATTAAAGCTTGGATGACACATACGGACAAACAATAGCATGCTATTTCAAGTTTATGCTACACTTCATCAATTAAAGAGGAATGGCATCGCACTCTCTCTGCAATCCATGACCCGATGTTTTAATGGAGAGATTCGTAAAACGTGCTGTCCAGGTCAACAGATGAACACCCTCTGTGTCAAGGTAGGTCAAGCACGACGGACAACATAAGGTCTTGCGTTATCATGTTCAAAGATGAAGCCGCAAAGATAAGGCACGGACACCGGCCTCAAGATTTGAGAAGAGTAAGGCTTGCCGTTCAGGTTATCAACAACGCAAGCATAGCTGCTTATACCATGACAATCTCGGATGCAAGCAGGTTACGCGTGTACTCTTCGGTGCCTCCAGACAAGGATACGTTCATCATATTGCTGTTCTCCGAACCAGAACTCATCTGAAAAGAAATAATGACACTCATATATCCTTTATCGTTGGGCTCACTACTGCCAATGCACGTCTTTATGCTGCAGTGTCAAGGAAAGCAATAATAATGGTCGTCAGGGAGACTGCCCGTGCTGCTCCAGAAGTGGTCGAACTGTCCGTGTAGATACTTGTCATGCGAGTAAAAAACTCACTTCTTGATCCAAAGTCCGAGTTGTAATTATACGATCCTACAAAGCAGACTTGACAACATCTTTGTCCTCTCAGACGCTAAAGGCGAGAGCCTGTTGAGATTATGCATGGACTTTAGTGTGATTCCCCTCAGTGCTTTGACTCCAAACTCTGAAGTCAGTCATTGGATTAGAGTAACAATATCCCCCTCCTCCCCCCCCCTGGGAAGATGATCCGAATTCTCGACAAACCACAATCCTGTCGCTATCGAATTCCGACACTTACTGGTAGCTATTTTTCCTTCTTAAACGAGATATAACACGATCTTCTCACAAAAGCAAAACATTCAAAAGTAATTTGCAAATAAAAAATATGGTGTATAATAAATTTCCTACTATACAGAGTTCGATATGACATTTTTCCCTCCTGCATCGATCGGTTGCGCTTAAATGGCAATCATTTGCATATCTCGGCATCTTCTTTTCAGACGAATTTGACTTTTGTATCATTTTACCTTCATGCTGTTACAATTGTAATGATCAACAGTGTATTTATTGTAATTTAGCTATCAGAGACGTACCTCATAATTTTGAACCATGGTCAAATGACTAGGACGACACCCGAGTTGACACCCCTTCTCCAAAGAACTACATCACGTTTAGAGGGGACTTTGAGTCGCGACAAATTTAATGAGCATCAGCCCTAGTACCCCCAGACCCGGCGGGGTCTTCTAAGGACTCGAACTTATGATATCTTAGTCACAAATTAGGGACCATAACAACTAGGCTACAAAGGCAGAAATGCAAATAAGAAAAAAACAGCTTAAAAAGCAATATTTAAAACAAGAAAGATGCTTTAAATTTCTTTCTGCAACAGTATAAGATTCATATATCAATTTATTAAAATATAATTCTAAATTGCAAAACCTAATTACCTGCAAATATTAGATCAAACTTTAAAAATAAGAAATTTTAAAGATTTTGCTTACAACAGAATTACCTCTAATTTTTCAGACAGGTATTAATATCAAAGGAATAATGGTCGCTAGAAATACTTTGCGAAACAAAACAAAAAAGTTCTTCTCCTTTCTGCATGTAGATGGCGCTACCATTTTTAAACAAGTTCATGGAAATTTGTTCTTCAACAAATAATTTCACATAAATAATTTTAAAATATACATATCTCTTAACGTATGAAAAATTCATCAATTCTTTAAAATAATTTTTAGCATTTCTAGCAAAAAACTTTCATTTAGTGAACAATAGCTGATATTAATTACTTATAAATTATTGCTTCTGCTATCTCTCCTGTTCCATTTCTAGCCTTTAACTGAAATGAACCTCCTAGAATCTAGGAGGTTCATAAAACTATATAAAAACAAATAATATATAATAAATAATAATATATAAAATATATAAAAAGAGTAAAAAAAAAACATTTCATAATCTAGGACCTAAATTACAAATTTTTTTTTTTTTTTACTCTTTTATATATATTAAAAGTGTCCCTACCCTTCAATCGCTAGCGTTTTTCTCTTTTGTTCTATTTTATATGAAAAAAAACTGATATTTTTCTTTCCAGTAGTTTTTTTGGAAAAAAGATCCTAGCACCTTGAAACATATTTAACCGAGCAGTTTAATGTTAATTTTAAATTTGCTCTTTTCGTAGTTATAGTTATTACGAAATTAATGCTATCTTAATACATACATCCAATTTTTTGTTAATATAATTGGCTATGTGTATATTATAAAGAATTAATAAATAAACAATTTATTGTTGCTCATTCTCTTAAAACAGTATTTTAAATTTAACTGCTGCTTTAAATTGATTGAATAAATATCAATTACATCAGTGCTTACCGCGCCATCTGATGTAATAAATTTGCAATAGCCAATAATATACAAACACATATACAACATGTGTAACAAAGTCTGAATTTGTATCAAGAATTCAGCAAAAATTATTCCAGAATTCGTTTAATTATTGACAGCTGTGCATATTTTTACAAAAAACTAAGAATACAAAATATTTTAATTAACAACACAGCTTTTACATTATTACCAACAGTAGTTTGAAACTTGGTTTTATACAGTCAGAGCTTAAACTTTAAATTATCAACAAAACTTTATGTATATGCCAGAAAAAGTATATACAGTGGTACCAAAACTATTAGAGAACCTACCTTGTCATTTACTTTCTCTTCCATTGGAAATTTCCAATGGAAGAAATTCTCTCTAAAGAATGTCTTGTTTTTTTTAACACAATAGGTTCAATTTATTTCAAATTTTATAGCATTTCTTCGGTTAAACAAATGAATTCTGAAAGAGAATTCTTTCTTGAAGGATGTTATTATTCCCGTTGAAGTGATTGTGAATAATGGTAGATACAAAGTTTATTCCACAGACGCTTTTTATTCTTGTAATCACTTAAAAGATTTTTAAAAAAAAGATCTCCTGTTGAATGATAATATCTCGAAAATACATAAAAATTAATTACATATTAAGTTCAACCAGCGTCGATTACATGTTACAATTCTTTTCTCCGATTGAACGAACAAATTTAGAATTACAAAAGATGCCAAATTAAGCAACATAACTTTAACAGCAGACGATTATATTGTATATCAACAAATAAATTAAGTAATTTTGTAAATTAGAGTTTCATGAATTATTGAATTGAAGCAAACAATAATAATACGCAAGAGAATTCTTAACCTAAACAATATCTATAATTACTGTGTAATTTAAATAGTCAATTAAAATTCGGTTCAAAATAAAAAAGATATTTAAATAGAACTAAATATTTCACAATACGAAACAGCAATGGTCCGCTTTACTTTTCTGAAATCATGCGATAACATTCCCTCAATAATGTTTTTTTAATTTTAAAATTATGAATTTCAAAGATAGAAAATGCAAATAAAAATAATAACTAACTAATTCATAAATAATATCTTAACTCTATTACTTTATATTGCTAGCGAAAAAGAATAATTTCCATTTGAAATTTTCCTTTGGAATACAAAAGGAATTTTAATACGTATTTTTTCCTAAAAATATAGTACATTTAACCTGGAAACGCTTAAGACAAAATGTTATTTAACACGAAATAATGCAATGGTCCTGGCAAACTACTATGTATTTTTTCATGCATTTTTTTTCTCTTAACGCGAAACGAATCAGTGTTTTAAGAATTTGGAAACAGTTATAGAGACACCAGTGGTGTACATTGAGAACAGGGCTCTTGGCGGCATTATCTCGTTAAAAAAATGAGATCACCTTCAATGCAAAAATTTTGGTCGGATAATTTAAAATTGTTTTAAAATATTTTAATAGATCTCATGATTCACAATATCATCAAAAATAGAGTTCCTGATTACCAAATTACTTCACTTTTTAGCAACGTATTAACGTCAAATGCACTGCTCTCAATGTACGCCTATGGTGTGTCTATAACTATTCCAAATTCTGAAAGACCTCCTAAGTCACATGATTTAAACTTAGTAGAACATATTTGATGAGAATTTTATTTTAGAAAAAGAAAACATGACATATACAAACAAAATGTGAAGTAAAAACAATCACAGAAGAATGGAGGAACAAATCGATGCAGAAATTACAAAAAAAAAACTGATGAAATCTATACCATAACGTTTAAAAGTTATTGTGGACACAATAAAAAATATCTTACCATTAGGAAAAAGAATATAATATTTAAAAATGTGCTGAGATTTTTTTAAGTGTGCAAAGTTTTTTGTGGCGTAATTTTTTAGTAGTTTCTAATTATTAATTTTTTAAAACAATAGTTACACTATGTTTTAAAAATTTATCATGTTATTATATTAAGAACAAATTGCAGAAACCATAAAAAAATACCATTCCGATATACTAATTTTACTGGTCGAAAATATTAAATTTTATAGGAAATTGCAAGGGGTACGAACACTTTTATGGTCAACTGTATGTGTTGTTCTCTGATACGTCACAGATTTAATTAAAAAGTGTATTCTATTTCGAATAAATTATTTGCACCATATTTTGTATCATATATTATCAGTACCACCGATACAAAAACTTCAAATCGGTCACGTGTTGAAACAATTGTCCAATTAATGCAATACCACTTATCAGAATTAATTCTTCAATTACAAAATACTGTCCATTTTTGTGACAGAAGAAAATAGATATAAATATGTACTAGAAAATTTATTTTTATTATATTTTCTGCTCATAAATCATTGTGATCCTTAGTCCCAAAAAAGCAATGCAGTTTCAAAGTACAGTATTTCAAAAATTTGCATCAGAAACTCGAAGGCAATTACACAACTCCATATCCTTCCAACTCTATTTTCGGGACCTTTCATCCCTTTCGAAGCGATGAAAAGACCAAGAGGAAAATCGGAAAATACGACGCACCAACGAAATCAATTTGCCCCGAACTGAAATCCCAAAATAACTCTGAGAATTCCCCTTTTATTTACTCATTTTCGCTGACCTTCGCGTTCAAAAGACGCGGTGCCTCGCTCCGGATTGATAAGGATGAAGCCTTTAGATGTATGGGAAGCCATGGAGTAGAAAATCAATACCAGCGCGGAATACCGAGTTGGTGGGGAGTTTCCAACGATTGGGTAGGGATTTTTAAAGGGAAAAATAAGTGAAAATAATCCTGTAATGCAATGGACAGGTTCCGTATTTATATTAAGTTAGGGTGCTGAAGATTTTGTTAAAAGTAAAATAACATTCCGTTTATGTAATGGCATGTTTTTTGCCTGTGAAAATCGATGGAGTTTTGAGAAATGATTGTTTTAAGATTTCTCCTTTTGAAAAGTTAAAAAGATTAAGAGATTAAAAATCGGAAAGTGTAAATTTATTTTATACTTAGAGTTTGAATTGAGTTAAACTTTTATTATTTTACTAAAATTATCAGAAAAATATATTTTTGGAACAAATAAAAACAGGAAATAATTCTATATTCATTTTAAAGTGGGAAAGTTTAACATTCATTAACAGAATGTGTGAGTTTATTAAAAAATTAACTTTTAAAAGATAATTTCTTTAGTAAACGAGAGGAAAATACTGGAATTATTTTATTCTCTACTTGCTTATTTTTTTACGCCTAAGAAAAAAATATTTTCGAATGATTTTTAAATTGTTCCTGTTAAAGTTTTTTTTTTCAGAGAGATTAAAAAACAGAATTAATTTTTTTTAAATCTACTCTGTAAAAAAATAAAACTTAAAGGCTAAATGGAAGAATTGGAACCTTTTTCAAGAACAAATGTAAGCCTTAATGCAGTGTTTTTTTTGTATCGAAAATAATAGTCTAAGAGCTAGCAACGTTTTCGAGAGATAATTTTAGAAAAGCTGATTCTTTAATATATCTTTCTCTACGTCCTTCCGAACAGCGTGCGGGCTATCTGGCTGCCAGTAAACGTTGCGTTTATTAATGCGCATCATACATTTACAGGAAAAATATTGATTTTTTTAAATTATTTTAGAAAGAAATCTTTCTTTTTCACTAAATTTAAAATGTTATTAACAACATGAATTTATTAATGCCAGACACTTTTGGTGTTGAAAATAATGTGCCAGATGCTATTTTTTACTAAAAAAAATAATTAATTTCAAACCATTTTAGAATGTCTGTAACTTTAATATTACTTTATTTATACATAAATAAGCACAAATTTAATTTGCCAGACATTAATTCGGTTGCGTTCTTAATAGCCAGGCCGATTTATTGGTGTAGTATACCGCGGTGTTATGAGAGAGACACTGACAAAGTAGGTAGGCGGAAAGACAGACAGGATTACTTTACACTATTTAAAGTATTCGAAAAACTTTATTTTATGTCTTCGATGATGAGTATAATAAAAAATTAATATTTAAATTATTTAAATAATAATAAATAGTTGATTAAGAGGGTTCACCATGTGACGTCCTGTTTTTTAAGTATTCTTAGAGAATATTTTTTTGACGACCATTAAAAAGATAGAACTTGAATTTTTCATCATTTATTTATATGTATTTTAAGAGTATGTATATACATGTTTAGCTAAAAATATCCAATAGAACGTGAGTTATAGCACTCTGAACACACCCTCCTCGAAAATATGAACACTCACTTCCTCCACGATTCCGGCTGATTGACTTATTTTAAATTAAAAAAAAACTAACGGCGTTTTAATTTATAAGCTTAAATGCACAGAATGGACTATACTCAATTGAAAATATCAAAAATTGGATTTTTGGTAGAACTCTGAAGAAATGGGGGGTTTTCTCATGGGGTTTTTTTGTTATGTTTTTATTTTAAAAAATAGAAATATTTTGAATTTTGGAATGATTGTAGTCCATTTAGTACGTATATATGTGCTGAGTCTACCCTATAAATTTGAAGGTTTTCGGTCAAACCGTTCTTGAGATATGATGGAGGAAAGTTTGAAAAACACAGTTTTGAGAAAAACGTGTTTAAAGTTTCAAGTCCAATTAAAACACAATGAAATTTTAACTTAGTGCTAGGAACAGCTGCTTTTATAATACCTGCTTCTTTATAACGACTTCGAAATTTTAAAAAAATTACTTTACCACCTATTGTAGACATGTTAAGAAAGAAATTTTTGAAGAAAATTTTTTTTTTCGATTTCTTGAACCATCGAGTGGGTGGATCCCCTTAAATATTTCGTCAGCCTGGGGTGCTCAGTAATCACTCCTGGATAACTCACTGATTTTAAAATTTGCCTAGCCTACGCCTCTCCTTTAAGTGGACAAGCAGCAAGGACTCAGAGAATATAATTCTTTTTAGAAGGAGTCCAAATTGTATGTTAGATAAATTTTTAATGTCCGCTGATTCATGAGGAATACAGACAAAGAGCTTTGAGTAAATTTCCTACTATTAGTCAACTCTCTGATCAGGAGAAATAAAAAAAAATTTTCAATTAACAAAGGAAACAAAAAAGAAAATATCGTTTTTTAAATATCATATAAATGTTATTGTAATTGAATAAAATGATTTTATAAAAGATAGAGAAAAAATTGCCATTGATACAATAACAAAATTCTCATTACTATTTATACATATTATGTTTAGGTAATCAGAATCTATTTTTCCTGAAATATGTGTTTTCATTCCGTAATAGTGTCACAAAAAACTGATGCATCTCCACAGTCGTCATCATCATCACTTGCTCCCATTGTTATCAATATTACAATCATCATTATCATCATCTTGCGTTTTGTTTTGGTTTTCTAGTAGTGTTGGTTCCGTAGCAAAAAAAATTCATTATTAGGTTATCATGGTCTAAATAATAATTTACTCTTTTGATTTATTATATTATAAATAATACTTTACTTTTTATGATAATATCAGTAGTGATGATGGAAACTGCTCCCCAGCAAACCAAACGAAATCATATTTATCATCATTGATGATCCATCCGGAAGCAAAAGGCGATAAAGATGATGGATTTTTTAAATGAGCATTTCTCCAAAACTTTGTCACATACCGCACTCGCAATAAATGCTGATATAATTCAGCTTTACATAGTGGTAAGCTGGATGAATCGAAAGTTCGACATTTTTTTCGAAATTATCATCGGGTTTTTTTTTTATTGATACGCTTTCGAAAATAGATAGAAGCGGACATCATTAACATTGGAAGAGTTAGTCACCCATACATGTGACTAAATTTTTCCAATGTGGCAATGTACGTTCAAGTTTATCTTCATTGTCAGTTTTAATCTCTTGACATTCTAACTGATACTCGACAGATTTTACGAGCAGTTTGAAGGGTCTTAGTTTACCTTTTCGAAAAAATGCTGGGGTATAATCGCACCCTGTTATTGCGTGGAAACATGGTAGAGCTTTCGATAAAGAAATACCAAGACCTTGGCATAAATCATTGATGCTTATTAAGACGTTCATGGTTTCCTACGCCCATTGGATCCAAAGCTTCAAAGATGCATTCAGATGATCCATATTCCCAAGAAGTATAATCAGAATATCGGAGTCTGAGCAGCGTACAACAAGAGAGTCACGCTTATCTGAACAAATATGATATATAATTCGAGTATCAGCTTCTTCATGTTCTTCACAATAGATTCTTCATATCTTCTAATAACTTGGTTATTTACACACGATACGAATAGACTTATCGAAGCTTAGATAAATAGTTTATATAATAAAAGGAACATGTTATCATTAGCCCAATGATCAATCAAAAATTTTACGAAGAGCTTCCTTGAACTGAGTATTTTTGAGTTCGCCAGCAAAAATTATGAGGCCGAATTTGATTAGGTCCAATAGAAATTGTACTGTTGTTTCGTTGCGACGTAAACGCTCAAACAATCTTTTATGGAAGGTGTGAAATACCGATCAAACACAACGTCAATGCGAGATGATTTAAACTGTGAAATCATTCTAAGAATTTTTTGATATGCCATTGAAATGAGGTATCTTTCATGAGGTGTAGCATGAAGAAACCGTCTAAAATGCTAATATCAAAAATAAGGATTGCTGATTGGCCTTGCTAACTTTTTCTTCGAAACTTTAATTAATTGTGCTTTATCTGTTTTACAAATACTACCATCTGCATGACATATCGATGTTGGTATCGGCGTTAGTGGAAATCCAGTACTTTTTCAATATCGACTTTTGTTGGTCATAGATATACCTAAGAGTCGACAAACAGATCTCGTTGCATTCTTAGCTCAATAACTTTGTGTACCAAGAGTTATTTTCTTCTTCTTTGGAGCACCAGCAAAATTAAGCACTTGATTTTTTTTTATTGGCTTATCAAATCTGTCTGATCTTCAGCACATTCAGTATAACTGTTTCCGTAAATCTTCGCCATTTTTCTCAATGTTCAGCAAAAAGTTCGCTACATTTTGAGGTACAGGCTTGGAGTTGCAATGTTATATATATATATAATATATATATATATATATAAACTATCTTTGTCTAAACTCTCTTTCATCAAATGGATTAATATTCTTTCTAAAATTTCAATGAAATCAGCGATTTGTTTGCCATAAATTTTGATTCGATTTGGTTGCGCAAACCGCAGACACATCTTGTAATTGCTTCAATCCACAAACATCGAGAACGTGGGAGATTATAGCTGCTATAATGCTGTGACTTTTGGTCAGCGTTGACGGGCAGCTATGGAATTAGTAAAATGTGCAATACCACTGAGACGTCTAGCGCTTCGATTGATAGTCTGCTCCAGTGTAAGATCAATTGGGTATTCTCGAGAATGGTTTGTCGGTTCTTTTTATTCCAAAATATCCATTCATGAAATCATTTTTTAGTCCAGGATGTGTTTCATCTACTTTATTTAAATTGTCTAAATATTTAAACACACCATCGAGCATAATTCGTTGATTTACTGCGAAAAATAAATTGTTATTTTTGGAATAACATATTTGAACATTTCAAATCTCCCATGCGTATGCTTCTTGACAGGGTAAATAATAGTTTACGAACTGGATGTAAATGAATAGAATTGAGCCGTTTTGCCATGCTCACCTTGTCTTGTTTCTTCTACGAATTTTTGATATGCAGATAATACTCTCGATAATA
>BMAO01001051.1:0-20083 GCA_019973975.1 Trichonephila clavata | reverse complement strand
TTAGAGTAACTGGTTAAGGATGCACGGACATTCTTAATATAAAAGGTTAAACTTGAGTCTAAACTGTTCGTCTGTTTTATGTACATGCTATACAATATGTACACTCATCATTTGGTGATCTATTTCAGATTTTTGCAGTCGTCTTTGCTGTCCTAGTGGTCTTCTCTTACGCCGAAGAGGAGAAAAAACCAGATGTCCAAGGAAGGCAACTGCTTGGAGGCCATCCTGGAGTTGGATTAGAGGCCCATCCTGGAGTTGGATTAGGAGGCCATCTTGGAGTTGGATTAGGAGGCCACGGAAGCTATGGGACAGGGCGGGATACGGCCATGGTGGTCACAGACCAGAGCCAATACGGGCAAGGAGCCTATAAACCGTGGTAGCTATGACAAGAGAACTTACAACCAGGGAGCTTACGGACATGGTGGCCAGAGTCATGGAGAATATGGCCAAGGAGGGTACGCACACGGTTATGGACGCCGTTAAGAAACTTATGGACTCTGCAACGCCTCTTTAAGGGATCGTTGTTATTGATGGAATTTAGTTTCCGAGTTTAGAATGTTCAATTAGTAACTTGGTTTTTACTGTGTTTTTTAATAAATTTATTTTTAACTGGTCTCTTGGAATTTTGTATAGTGTAAACTTTTCTTGAAAGCCACTCGTACTACTACGCAAATGGCTTTCGTAAACAATGATAATTTTTATGTAATTCTTGGTCTATTGCAATGTACCAGATTCTTCTTTGATGACTAAGTCTTTGCATTTAAGCCACCTAGGAGACTTATTATAGAATTTAGTTCAGTGGAATTTTAACTCCAGAAACTCTCCTTCGAGAAAGTTTTTATTCTTTGGGATATTTTCTTCTCTTGCGCAGAACCTAGTTTTTATAGTAAGGATTTAACTGTTATTTTCTAAACGGAAAACAATGCTCGAGGCAAAAATAAATTTAGTTTAAAATTGGGAAATTTTATTAATTTATAACGAACTTTTATCTGAATCTCTTGGCGTCAAATGAAAAATTCTTGCATGCTTTCCAATACCCTTCATCCTAAAAATGCAGCTTTTTAAAGTTAATTGATACAATGAAGTAATTTAATATACTCGCTTGTTAATGTCTTCCTCTCGTAAATATAATCAAGTCGCTAATATATTTAAAATATTCTGTAATACTATGAAATTTCGCTCGTGTGTATTCGCTAATGAGTTTAAATTTTTTTAGAACCGGTAGTTGTAAGCTTGGAGTGGAAGATTGAGATTCTGTTTGTTTCAAACCGAAAAGTGATTGTACAAAGCAAATACGCAACATATAAAGTTTTCAACTATCTATTGAGCTGCTTCTGAATTTTTTGCTGGAACTTTAAAACAGAAAGATTGCCTTAATGTTATTTAAACTTTTAAATTTTTTTATTGAAGCCCTTTATTTCGTACATAAAGTAAGAGACGCGGTGGCGTTATGGTTAAAGACTCGTGGCTGAAGCGTAGAGTTATAGGGGGCCACTACTCGTTAAATCTATTGAAGTTCAATATCCTCCTATTGTCGTGGTAGTTTAGAGAGAGGGGTGTGCCAGCTTATGTATCGTCCTTTGACCGGGGTTCAAAATTACAAGGTACGTCTCCAATATACCTCCTGTTTCTCTATAGTATGTTAATATACCTCTCGCAAACTTGATGGGCACGCCCGAAAATTCCATAATAAACAAGTGAAATTCAAAATGAGTAAACACGGGGATAAAGACTTAACATTGGTTAAAAGGATGTCGTGGGCTTCTATTTTTACCTTGTGGTGAAAAATCCACAGCTAAATGTTAACGTCTTTCACATGGCAACACAACTAAAAAATTCAAGGTAACATTCAACAAAATATAGTAAAAAATTCTATGAATAATTCAAATGTATATTCGAATTAAATCTAGTGAGGAATTGGAACGTTTTAAGTTGTTTAGCTTCAGAGGACAATGTAATTAATCGACAACCAATCAATAAACGCAATTTAAGTTTAACTACATTTCCCTCAATGTTTTGGAAAATATTGCATCATAATTACTAAAACATTTACATTTACGTGTATTGATTTTTATAACGTTTAGCTTCGTTGTTTGTAAACTAATGCTTATGATAGAACCTTAAATTATGTATTCTAAAAATTATGTCTACATACATTTAAGAGTGGAATTTGGAAAATGTCTCTTTGCGTACATGTATCTAGGGCTCGTGTTCAATTTCTTCTGCATCTTCAAATCTAAACAATACAGGAGATAAAATTGTGTTAGTGAGAAAGATAATATACGGAATTGCTGTTTTTATTGATTCTTTACAGTAAGTATTTAATTATCAGCTGTAAATCATGAATGTACTGGCAAGATCGATAAACATTTTAACACTGTGATGCAAGAATTGTTTAGATTTGTTAGAAAACCGATTATTTAAAACTCATCTATATATCATAGTCCAAGTGTGGCGAACTTTTATGGATCAACATACCATCTTTTTTATCTAGTATAATTATCTAGGTAAAAACTATTGGCTCTCTGAAGGAAAAAATGCTGATACTTTGACGAAATGAACTTCCACATACTAAATTGTGTTGCCGGATGATCCAATGTCTTTTAAATCAATCGACACTGTTGATTACTTATTCTGTTGAAAAACTTAAATTCACCTAGATTAATTAAAGGTATCATCAAAAGAATTACCTGGAAACTTTTTGAAGCAAACATTTTGACTGTACAGTTTAAAAGAAAAATTGGTTCCGTTGCCACGTATTCCATTGATAAAAGGTTTCAATTCTAGATTCTTTTAGTTTTCACGATGACCATAAATGAATCTCCAAGTCAATGTTCATTTAATGCTTGGACTTAGTTACCCATTCGAGAAAAATGGATTTTCTGTATGTTGCATGCTCACGTGTGGAGAAACCGTTGAATCTATTTGAGTTGGCAAAAGACGGGAGTTAACGAAAAATATTGTTCTCCAATTAGTTACATTAAAATTATTTTAAGTTATACTTTAAAATGATGAAAATAATATTAAAAACTTCAAAAAATCGACGTTATTCACCACATGTATAAATCTTCACATGTTGTTACTTAACGACTTCGTTAGTAATTCATGCATTATACTGTACTCAAATAGGCAATGAATAAATTGCAAAATTAAAATCATTTGTTATTTTATACTTAATTTCAACTCTTCGAAATTGCAAACTAAGATTAATGTGACTACATTGAATTGCTTAGAGTAATATTAAATCAACATATTAAAACAAAGCCACAACAATGCGTATCCGGATGAGATATTATTTTATAAATTGGATAAATACGTACTTGGCGTTAGGAAGACCTTGAACCCCTCTAGTCCTGCCCCGCCCCCTCGAAGCGGGGGTTGCGGGTGTGTACGTTACGCCACTTCATTGTACATATATACACTTCAATAAGCTGTGTTCATTTATTATAAAGTCTCCCGACACAATGCAAGTTCAGTTATTTTCTCTCAACGCGCCAGTAGCCCGCGCTGGATTGAAGACGAATCTTTCAATGACGATAACATTATCAATCATTTAATTTTATCAATAATTTAACAGACGGAAAAAAGAAGCGGATTTTTTTGAGAGCGGATAAAATATATTCAGGGATACAGCTTTCCAACAAATTGGAAACTCATTTTCTTAAAATAGATCCCAATTTCAAAAGGAATACGAATTTTCAAAAAGAGCTTCGATCATGCATATCTGGTTATCGTAACATTTACAAGCAACTGACCAACCGAACTTCGTCGCAAAAACTTATCACTGACTTTATGGTGACAAAAATTAATCAATTGAAATTGTATCCTCGAGAGACAAATGCGGTTTTGAACTAAAATTCATCATAGGAATATGCGCACTTTGAATTACGATGAATTAGCAGTTCTTTTGTATATGCTTTTTGAAAACTTCTCCATGTGTATACAACGAGAAATTAAATGTTTTAAAAATGTTTCCATGTGTAATTTAATTATTTATTTTTTATGGAAGTACTTTCTCATAAACTTCGTAAATCATTGGCGTATTTTCTAAGTGCGACTTTTTTTATTTGGTCCCTCTCCACCGCATAAAAAAAAATTCTGTAGTATTTCGACGAAGTTGTTTGTTATAGGTACGAATTTACGAAATTATTTTGAATATTTTTTATGCGGTCCCGAGCTACCATAAAAAACGGGGGTTCTACTGTACCTTTACATTAAGTACCTTTTATAACATGTTCATCTACTTATATTATTTGAAGATATATTTTTCTAAATGTGTGATAAGAGGGTGAGGGAGGAATGGGGTTCTACGAAAACACTTTATAGTTCTAGGGCAGGTGTAGCGAACCGTGATCGATCAACGTGCCGTTTTTTTTTAAAGAATTGTATAATGAGGTATAGACGCGCCGTCAAATACTTTTAACTTATAGTCATTTGAAAAATAATAAAACTAAATACCAACACTTTTAAAACTCTTTATTTACAACGAAAAAATACTTTTTGTACTGTATAGTTGTAAATGTTTTAATTCTACGTGTAATTCAAATTCACGTAACATTAGTTTGAGTACTGTTTTTGCAGATTGGATGACAAATAACTTATATTAGGATTGTACGATGCTACTTTTATAGAATGCATGCTGAATTGGAGTCATCAGCGAAATGGTTTCTATGCAATTATTTACTTATTTCGTGGTTCCTTTTTTTGACAAGAGGATTTGTGATTTGTTGCAGAATGCCATTTTACAGAAGATGTTCTGCATACCGTTGTTCCAGAACATAAAACACGTACCGCTTTGCCGCCTGCCTCTATTAATAATGCCTTATTTCTAGATTCACCAAGTTTGAAATCCTCTGTTACACTTACCATCTTGAGCTTTTTGTTCTTTTGCTGAACTAGCCTTTTTAAATAACAGTTAAAAATTGTAAATATAACACAAATAATCTTTTAAATATAGTTGTGAAAACGAAATTGACTATGCTATGCGTAGACAAATTTTGCATCATAAGCAACTGTAGTTCTCGACGTAACTAACACAAGGCAATAACAATTGAGTGCGCTCCCTTCCACCCTGCGACCGATCATCCACGTTTGTTAGTAATACATTCACTTTCCAAAGTTAAGCACTAAGATGTAAAATGCAAGAAAATCACTAAATACTTCTTTGATTGACACAACATTTGGCAGTAAAGTAGCATATATATTTATACATAAAACAAAATCAATAATTATATACAGAAGTGGAAACAATATTAAACTCTTGTAAGTTATCAGATAATGTCATACTGGAGAAAAACAATTCTTTACAAAGTGAAAATAAACAGCATAAAATGAAAAAGAGGACATTAATAGGGTATGTGATCCCCCCCTCATCTGTATACAAAGTTTACACTTTCTGACTATACTTTCAATTAGGTGGTTAACCACCGCATAATTAAGCAATCGTCATTCTTCTTGTAGAGCAGTTTCCAGCTCAATAAGAGTGGCTGGAAGTGGGAAACGGGAAGATACAGCACGGCCGAGAGCATCCCAAAGATTTTCAGTGGGATTAAGGTCGGGCGAATATGCTGGCCACGCCATACGCGCAATCTCTTCACTCTCCAGGTTATCATCGAAGATGTCAGCTCTATGGGGACGTGCGTTATCGTCCATTAAAACAAAAGTAGGGCCAACTGCTGATGCGTACAATCTCACAATGGGTTTTAAGACTTCATCTCGAAACCGGACAGCCGTCAAAGAACCCCATTTAAAGATGTGCAGGTCGGTGCGGTATCGTAATGGAATCCCTGATCACACCATAATGCTTCCGCCTCGGAATGCGTGATGTTCGGTGATGTTTTGGGGCTGATAGCGTTTTTCTTGTTTACGACATATCCTTATACGCTTGTCATCTGGCTCCAGAGAAAATCTTGACTCATCAGTAAACAAGACATTACCCCAGTCAGACACAGTCCAATTGCCATATTCCCGGCACCACTTTAATCGTGCCCCTCTTGATTGGACGGATAGAGGAACACAAAATCGAGGTACTCGGGCATGCAGTCCATTCATATGTAATCTTCGGCGTACAGCAGCTGCAGATATAGCCTTACCAATGGACGCTGTAACCATAGATGCCACACGTGTGGAGGTCGCTCTGCGATTCCGCTTGGCTACAATAGCAATATATCGATCTTCCGCGGGGGTCGTAACCCTTGGGCGACCCCCTATGGGCCTTCGGACAACTGTCTGTGTGGTTAGGAATTGTTTCCATAAACGAGACATTACAGAATGATGAACGCCGAAGAAAAGAGCAATATCTGTAATCAACTGCCCTGCTTCAATGCGTCCCACAGCACGTCAGCGCTTTGAATCTTCCATTCGTTTTCTGGAAGTCATAGAAACTCGCATGTCTTGAAAATAAATTGTACGAAAGTTTTAAACACCTTCTATCAGCACTGACATTCAACTTCTGTAACCCTTCATAAAGCTGGCTTCTTATAAGACTGCCCTTTTTGCATGTTTCTTGACATAAAAGCACAATTGGTTGTTACTTACATATTTGCATACTTCCATCTACCTCTGCAGCGAATTGCATCCTCTTCAATTCTGATTGACTTCCGGAAATTAGCATTTTCCTATCCATGCTTAACTTTTGGAAGTGAGTGTATATATATAAAATCATATTCTTCAAATTTCTTCTCTCCTGTAAATATAGCGGTGTTAAAATTGCATAAGATTTGAACCATTTTGATCACTGGCGTGCCCAAAATGTGCCGCGTGCCACTGGTTCGCCATCCCTGTTCTAGGGGTACAGTGAGTCAAAAAGGTTTGAAGATTACGGGTGTAGAAATAAGGACAGAGGGGTACCAGCTTGGTTGTCGCTCTGCGGTGCTTCAGAATTACGAAGCTCGTTGCCAAAATCCTTGCGTTACCTTAAGAGGGCAACATTATGAAACGCTCACTCCAGAAACAATTCTGACTTTCGATTTTTTTTCTCAATAAAAATTCCCATTTAATGCTTTTAAAATGTAATTTTGAGTCCTGTTTAAGTAACAAAATCAAGCATCTCGAATGACGTAATACTCTTCTCTCAACCCATTATGCTAGGGCAGGGGTAGACGCGCGTCCCGGACCGCCTTGAATAATCTTGTGATTATTCAAGGTGAGATTCTTTACAAAATACAATTATTTTGTCCAATACTTTCGTCTTCAGTATAGTGTTTTGTTACAAATAAATCCCATAGTTGATTCTATATGATAACGTTGTTTCTGTTTTTATGGATACTTAGAAGTGAGTAATATTAGATTGTAGTCATACCCTGCAGAATCACGCTTGATTCATGTAACCTTTCATTTTTCAAATCGCACCTATGTATCGTTCTTTTCGAAAACTAAGTTTATCAAACTTGAATCGAGCTCAAATTTATCGGACGGATACCTGCAACATCAAGTAAGATGTGCAAATACACGTATTTTTTAGATCGACTTGCAAAAAAAAAAGGAAAGGATTGAGAAACGCACACATTTACCTCATTATTTAAATAAATTAAATATAATTTGATCATTGTATTATAATTATTATATTTCTTTTGTTTGTATACAGAAAAAATAATTAAAATAATAGTTCATTCTGTTTTAAATTTTCACTCTAATAAATGTTTGGATAGGGTCCAAAGGTGATGTAAAGATATATATTTTTATATGCGGCCCGCGGGATTTCCATGTTTTTTCGAAATGTCCTGCCAGGTCATTTGTGTTGGCTACACCTGTGCTAAGGAATTGTGAAATCTAAAACATGAAATGTGCGGGAAAATCAGAGAATTGTTTTATTTATCATAAATATTTACATGTATAGGTATACATTTGCTATAAAATTAAATTGTTGCGTAGTGAAATTTATACACAAAATAAAAACACTTATAAAGCTTAAACTTAGATAATGACATTGGATTAGGAGGTTAAACTCCATAATAAATTTTAATTGTTTGTAATAAAAATTACTACATCAGCTTAACCATTGACACATTTATTTATACTAGCAGAGAAGTCTACTAAAATACATTAAAAAGAAACACGGATAAGTTTAATTGCAACGAAAGTAATTTAAAAAGCATATTCACACCTTAAGCTGACATAAACGTGTAAAATTATGTGATTAGAACATTTGAAATAATTTTCCATCTCATTAGTTTTCCAGAAATGATAAAAATCCTGTTATATGAATGTCCAAATATTTACACAAGCAATGATTTGTAAAAAATACGACTTTAAAATTTGTCAAAAACGGATACGTAAATGCGTGCATGGTGAACTGCGCAGAAAGAACATAAGAAACCGAATAATTGCTTCCATGACAGCTGGGGAAATTACGTGATCTTTTTAGAAGTGTACCTGAAGCCTTATACTTCCATGCTTGATGGAATGTGAAACTGGTAAGGAAGTACTACTTTTTTTCTTCTGCAAACTGATTCGTAAATGCTCTCGTCTTTTTTTTTAACTGTCACTAGTTTTGAATTACTTGATTGTTTTTATGAATTGGTTCCTTTTTTATTCCAGTAAGATTCAATTTTCGTCAGATGTCTTCAAAAAATTAGTCTGTCTACCGTCAAATAAAGAATGATTGAACACAGAGTAGTAAACTGCTCTAAAATGTGAAGTATTGACCTAAAATATTTCGTTTTGAGTAAATTATTCAGAATAATTTTTCTCGATTACGTTGAAAAATAGCTGCAAATTATACTCGTTTGCAATTCTAAATGTCTTTGTTCTCTCGAACCATTTTTAAAGATTTTCTTACATTTTTCATTTTAGGAAATATTTGTAATACTTCTATTTAATTAAAAAAATTAACAATGTCGTTCAACATTGAGACAGATTGCTTGCAGTTAATATAATAATTTATACTTCATTAATTTTTTTATTTTTAATTAACTCCATTCTTATTCTTTTTTATTGCTATTCTTTTTTACCCAATGTTACAGAGAATTTGAATGCCTTCTTCCTCGAAAACATTCCATATCCAACTCCCATAATAAAGAAAATTTGAGTTCTTCAGCATATTTAAGGGTACATAGAAATTTTGAGAAAAATACGAAGAGTAATTATATATATAAATAAAAGTAAGTTCATTGCAATGTCCAAATAATTTGTCCAATAGTTTATCCAAAGAATTTTGTTAAGATGCGATTTTTTTAAAAAAAAAAAGAATAGTTTAGATTTATTAGAACAAAACTTTATTATCTTTAAAAAGCATTGGACTAATTTTCAATTATTTCCTGAATTTCCTGATCATATATAGCACAATAGAATATCAAACGATAGATAGAAACGTCTAAAACACAATTTTAATTCAATGATATACAAAATTTAAAGTGAAATTTGCACTTTCTTGATAGACTTATGAAAATAAGCTTGTTACATTTGATACAAGCACGCACACACTGGACTTTAAAGGTTTTTTATTAAGAGAACATAAGATTGAGCAATGTATAAAAATTGTTTTATTTTAATTTGAAAAAATAAATGTTTAATTTTCTTACTCATATAATATGGCAAAAAATATTCAGCGCAATAATTTCGTACTTTTTTACTCAAAAGCATTTTATATTCACTCGGAATTTATTTTAAAAGTTTGTAAATTTTATAAATTGTCTACATTTTGTACTGTGAGAGAGAATGAGTAGATAAAAATATTTTATCTAACTGGTTCTGAAACAATTCTGGAAAAAAGAATATTTTTTTTAAAAAAAACTACTGCTTAATGCTTTGTAAATACCGGCTGGGTGGCGTAGTTGGTTTGTCGCTGGCCTTGTACGCCTACGGTTGCTAGTTCGAATCCGGCCCAGATCGGGGGATTATCATGATGCAACAAATCTACAACGGCTATGTCGTATGATTATGCGGCATGTTAAAGATCAACAGAGCACCTGTTTAGCTCTAGTAAAGTTTCACTCTCTGAGGAGGAAACTGGGCGTTAAAAAATACATTATGGCAAATGATATCCATCTATGTGGTGTCACACTAAAAAGTGATCCTAGCTCCCGGAGAATGTACTAGGTCTGTAATGGTGATTACCAATTCGCAGCCTCATTACAAAAAAAATATTTTGTAAATAAAAAAATGCATTTTTAAAATGGTGCTCTATTTTATGATTTTAAAATAATAAATTTTCTGAAGGATATTCTTTTTCTTTATATCTTTATGTCAAAAAATTATTTGATCTTAAAAATGCATAGTATTTTGAATCAGTAAAAACAAGAAAAACTACTTCAAAGAATATCATATTTTGTGTCAAGTATTTATAAAATGAAAAAAGCCTCAGGCAAAATTTCTGTAGTTAGCATTGATAATTTAACATATTAAAGAAACGAAAATTAAACTTTTTAAAATTAATTTACAATTGTATATCAGATCTACAAACAAAAACTTAAATTTAATCTAAATTGAAAAAGAAATATATTTATATAAATCTTACTATATATATATATATATAACGAGGAACAATAATGTGTCCCAATAAATTTTTCTTCGCGTAATATACGAGGGTGAGTCGGGAACATAAGTTTTCCCTGTCAGCTGTGGTCAGAGTTGTGCATGGAAGTCAAAACATAGAATGAGACATTAAAGATAAGACATGACTTCATTTTTCCTCATAAGTACCAAGTACATTGAGACATTTATCATACCGCTTGATAAGCTTCAAAAAGTCCTCAAAAAACATTCAAGACTTTGCATATGGAAGAAGCGTTTAACGGCTTGTTTGACATCAGCTTTGCTTCCAAAGCACCTTCCGGCGAGATTGTTCTTTAAAGCCGGAAACAGATGGAAGTCAGTTGGTGCGAGATCATGACTGTATGGCGAGTGGTGTAGGTGCTTCCTACCCAGAATTGCAATATGGCTTTGCATTGCGGTTGTCTAGTGTGGTCTCCCATTGTCATCCAACAACAGAACGCCAGATCTGAGAAGCCCGGGTCACTTTTTCCGAATCCCTCTACTTAATCGTGGTCGACCTCTATGCAATGGTGTATTGGTGTCTTGCGCGTTCACCTGCTGTTTCCCCGTTCGCCTATAGCCATTAAACACTTTTTCCGTATGGAAAGCCCTGAGTTTATCCTGGGTGTTTTTTGAAGCTTATCAAGCAGTGTGAAGCTTACCTTTAATGTCTCATTCTAAGTTTTGACTTTCATACTCAACCTTTACCACAATTGACAGAGGAAACTTATTTTCCACGACTCTCCCTCATATGTATGCATTATATTAAGAGGGGCTTCAATTTCATATTAAAAACACTATTTCATTAAATAATGCTTTGGTTAATATGCTTTTTAGTAAACATCGTTTAATCAAAACGTCCTCAAAAACAACTGTATTTTCATGGTAAGAGCAGAACCCTGTCATTAAAAACTTAAATAATATACGTATACAGTAAAATACTTTTAACTCGAAAACGCTTGAGACGAAATATTGGTTAACACAAACGATCCCGACAAACTGCTATGTATTTTTTTCTCTTAACCCATTATGAAAATCGTTTAACACGAAAAGATTGCCCTTCTGGGAATGAACAAAATAGGGAAAAATCCGGATTGGTCTGTCCTATTGTATTATCGGAAGAATTCATTACAGTAGTTGATGATAATGTCTGAACAGCCCCAATTATGGCTGACTCAAACATTCTGGAGTTTGTTTAAACTTCAAAAAATATTATTGATGCAGATACCGACGTTGAAAGTGAATTGAATAATGCCGTCCTCCTGCTTCCACGTCATCCGAACTGAGGAACATCATGAAAAGTTTGCGCAGTTATTTAGACACGCACATTCCAATAGTAAAATGAATAATGAATAGCAATAGGGACGATATCGAATTAATTTTGTGCACAATTTGCTGCTAAAAAACAATATAAAGGAAAAAAGCAGATTATTTTTCAAAAACTCAATAAATGTTTTATTTTTCAAAAAATTTGAAAATTTTGTATTAAATTCCTTTAAGTTCTTATGAATGTTTTTATTTCATTGATTTTTATTAAATATATGCATATAAACTTATTTATGTAAATAAAATAAACTTTAATAAACTTAATTTTGTTGAACATGTCTTTTTTTCTTTTTTTGCATTATTCTTTAACACGAAATGCTTTTAACGTGAAAAATATTTCAATCCCCCTCAGTTTCGTGCTAAGTGATTTTCATATTCGTATATTTTATTTTAATAACAATTTAAATCTAAAACGTATACCACTAATAACTAGTTTTTAATATTCTTTTTTTTTATTTAGAATTGTTAAAATATTACAACAAATTATTTTTAACAAAAAAATAAACAGACTCGCCAAATGGGTGTTCACTTGAACTTTTCCTCAAGTAATTCAAATGCAGTACAATTATCTACGTTTTCTTCAAGGTTTTTTTTTCCTCTTCTTGAGAAGCAATTGAAACTAGAACTATAAGAGACATTTCTTGATAAGATTATGAAATTCCTCTTCTAATTAGTCTGACAGCTTAGCAATTAACGATAGAGAGAAAAGATAATGGGATCAAAAATATCAAAAACGATGTTAAAGATTTTAGAATCCATTATGAGTACAATTACATAAAATAATTATAATTATTGAAAAGATATACTTATATTTTTCCATGTCTATGATCAGAGTTATGAATTAAAACGATTCATTGAAACATAATGATTTTAAATTATTGTTTTCTATTAATGTTAATAACACCTAAAAGGTAAAAATCGTTAGTCAGAATTTATTTACATAATATACATGGTTTCATTACGTTTATAATGAATTAATAATGATCTTTATGATTAACTTATACAGAAAAATTTGAGTTTAAATTCTAATTTTTAAAATAATTGAATCTTTATTTCACATGTGCACTATAGAACATTATTTTTAAGTTAGTATTATAATTTGTATATCGATTAAATAAATAACTTTTGGAAACTATTTTCAAGTTATTACACGGCCGAATTTTAGTAAATTATTATTGTAAAGCACATTTAAAAGTCAGATAAAATTATATTTTGTGTGCATTTTTATTGGCATCAAAAAAGTGTGCGCCAAACTTTTTTTCGAATTTCTTTAGAATTCAAAATTAAATCACTTAAAAGGCTTATTCAAATAAAGTGTTACGAGACTAAGTCAATAAAAATCCAAAAAATATTTTTGTTGAATTACGTAATGAATCTAAGCTTCCGGCTGTCATAGAAAACTGGAGTTACTTTTATAAAGCAATTTGGCAACTTGATCACAAACAATTTTATGGTAAATTCTACTTAAAAATTGTACTCAAATCATATTATAATCAAAAACTTCAGGAAATGCATTTGCGTGAATCGTTAATGATTGTTTTAATAAAAGATATAGAAATAAACCAAACTCAGTGGCGCAACAGCCCATAGGGCCTACTGGTCCAAATCCTACTCTGCGCATCTCAGTGTTCGTGACCTTGGGCACTGAGGTGCATGAACAGTGACCCCGGTCAGGTGTTTGTTGTCAGTCTTACGCGAAACTCTCAAACACACAGTGTTTAGTTTCTAAGCTGTTTAGTTAGTTTGGTACTCATTTATCGAACCCCTGAAGGGATGAAAGGCTGAATCGCGACCTTGCTTAGCCCGGGATTTGAACCCCGTACCTGTGGTTTGGAAACGCGAAACACAACCATTCAGCCACTGGGCTTCACTCATGTTATGAATATCTTAAATTTTAGAAATTTTTTTTAAGAAAGGTATTGAATCGCTTGACAGTCTTGATATTTTTTAATTGACTATGTAATAAAAGCTTAAGCTTGGCTTAAAGCTAATGAATTTAGAAATTGATAAATTTATTTATCAGTTTTTAATAAATATTTTCATTAAAAAATCTGACTAATACTAATGGGAGTTATATGAGATGAGTTTAATTGAGTTACCCAATGAGAAAAAAAAGTGTGAATATAATTTTTCCAATATAAAGAAGTAAATGAAAGATCTAAAATATTAGAAAATTTACATGGAGAGACCTTTTAAAAGTATCCTTGTTTAAAAGGTCTCTGTGTCTAAATAAAAAAAAAATTTCAAAGCGAAAGCCAACACTAATTTTGGGCAAAACATCCAATTTCTTATATAATTGTTCATTATTTTTGAAAATTATCCCCTTATTGAATGAAATACAATTACAAAAACATGTTTTTATAATTGTTTAAAATAAATCATCAATTTCTTTTGCGTAAATCTAAATATTCGTATCGATTATGCGGAGGAAAATACGATTTGTTGTGTCACTAAGAAAATACCAAATCATGGACGGAAAAATCGTCTTTAAACCAGGGATTTTATTAGAGATTGGCGGCTTTTACACCTAGTCACGATACTTAAAGTAACAAATCGTCCTCCTATAGGGAGGATAGTCCTTCTTTTGTAAGGGTTCTATCCTTCCTGCTACTTGTCTTACTTTTCGATATTTTAAAATTAATATGTTAATCTTTGTATTCAGAGATTAACCAAAGATGTGTGTGTGTGTTTCCAATATGTCGAAGAATGGTCTGAAGCAAATATCACAAGTAATAACAGAATTTTCAATGGTGTTTTTTAACTTCATCGCAAGTAAATTGGTCAGATATAGAAAACTGAGTTGAGTTTTTATCGAAAGAAATGCCTGATATTAAAATCGATGACAATTGTCTGTTTGAAGAAATTAGGAGACTGAATGTATAGTTAAATTATGATCAATTAAAACAACGGGAAAATAAGCGTACTGAAATTGGTAAAAGATGGGTGGAAGTACTTAACCATTTCAAAAATGAACACATTCCATGCGTAAATTTAGTTATTCTCGTTAAATTTGCGTTGTGCTGCCCTTGAACTAATGTAGAAGTTGAAAAAAGTTTTTTTTAATCGGTTTTTTAATCTATTTTTCGACAAGACAGAAATCAAAATTGAATATTGATACTTAAGTTGCAATACTTACCGTAAAATCAATAAGAAGGATATTTCTAACTCCGATATTTCCTATATATTAAGAAATTATATATTGACAAAAAAATCATTCAATGGAAAAATACTCGTTTAAATAAATAATTAAAAAGGGTATAAGTATAATTATATAGTGTATTTTTGTTTGAATTAATAAAATACTTCATATACAACTTCTGACAATAAAGTTCGGTGAATAGTTCTGTAACATTACCGTAGATGAAATATTAACGAAAAATACCTTACTGTCCTTCGAAGTAGTCATCTCTCATAACTATGTACCGCTCAGATCTGTTATATATGTCCTAGAAGTCTTCTTTTGGGATGGAGATTAAAAGCCTCGTCACGTTTCATTGGATGTTAGGAATATCGTCAATATCGATAACACGTTTTTTCACCCCTAAAAATTCTGAGTAACTATTTGTCGCACGGATTCACGGTTAATATGTAGTTCATCAGCCGATTTAAGCCAATTTCAGGCCCTGGGCACAGAAGATCTACAGGCCCCTGGCACAGAAGGATTGAAATTTATAACCAGAAAAGCTGGTTAAGTCCAGCAGTCCCTGGGCGCTCGCCCCAAGTTCCCAATGGATAAACCGGCACCGTTCATCAGCTAACATGCGCACAGTTAATTGATGATCTTTAGTGATTAGTTTTCTCAATTTCTCAATGTTTTCGTCACTGACGGAGGTCACCAGTCTTCTTACGTACCAGCATCGCATAAGTTTCTTTTGGTGTCTTGCCAAGCTTAAAACAAAACTTTAAATTGATCTTTTGTTCGTTCATTTCCCTGTTCTTAGTTAAGAATCAACGGGCTAAACAAGCACTTTGTAAATCAAGTCTTAGAAGGAACACAAATGAGTCTCAACTGAACGTAGCGGCAGGTGTTGACCATCTGGGAGATGGTTAACACCTGCCCTACGCATGTAAAGCCAATAGCGACAGGAAAAATCCTATTGTTAAAGTAACTGAAATCACCAGGGGGCGCTGACATCGTGAGGGACAGGGAAAATTCCCCTCACTAGCAAAAGGGAAAAATTTTGAATATTGTTTTTCACATGTTAGTAGTGAGTGTGACCGTGTAAAATTTTGGATTGAGAAAAACGAATTTTCTTTGGCTGGCGGTATGTATTTTCCCCCTCATTATTTAACGATTATTATTTGAACATCAACATTGTTGTAAGAACTAATTCCTTATTGTTTTTTACTAAAGAATAATGAATCACTTTTTAAAAATAAAAACCGCGTGTTTTCTTTGAGGCTATGGATGAATTCAGATTGATTTCTCTTTTGCTTATCGAAAATGCAATTTAAACTATATTTTGATTAAATAGGAACTGATTTTAGTGTCAAACATACAGTAATCTAAAATCAATGCAATGCAATTTAAAATATATTTTACTCAATAAATAGCTAATTGATTTTAGTGTCAAACATGCAGTAATCCATTATTAAGAAAATTTAATCCATAAAATAATTTTGTTTTATCTTTTTTCAGTAATAAAGGATAGTTGGCGGAATTCTTTGTGGGTATCGAAAATAAACACTTTTTTTTGCATAAATTTGTGTGCGTTATCATTATCAGTTTTTCTTTTTAGTCTATTCCTTGAAAATTTTAACTATGGGTAGTTTTAAGTGTGTTGAATGTGATAAGACCTTTTCTACAGTTTCTAACTTATACCGACATGCAAAATTGATTCATAAGGTAAGTATAAATAAACAGGTAAGATGTAATATTTGTAGTGTAGAACTAATTTCTAAAAAAGCATTGGAGGATCATGTTGATTTAGCACATAATATCACAATAGAAAGGATACGCATAATTTTAACACTTTAGAAGATTTCAAGTTATGGAAAGAAACAATTGAAAAACAAACTACTTCATTGTATGTTAAGAATACTGGAAGTAAATCTGATAAAACAGGTGGAACAATAGCCTACTTTTACTGTCATCGCAATGGTTACTATAATACTGCGGGTGATAAGAAGAGAATATGAAAATGGCGGTAGCAACAAGATTAATGGAAATTGCCCTTCAAAGATGAAAGTGTATGAAGACATTGAAAGTAAAGTGACTGTGGAGTTCACAAAAACCCATGTAGGACATGGATAAATTTGGGGCGGATGAAAATAACAAGAGAAGAAAAAGAAGATATAGCGAGAAAACTTGAAAATAAAATCCCTATCGAAGCTATCTTGGATGATATTAGAAATTCGGTAAATGAGAAACTGGAAAGAATTCATTTGATAACACGGCAAGATATAAAAAATATAAAAGTAGAATACAACATAAGCTCTGATGGTATTTTGGATACAAATGATGTAGTGAGCGTAACCAAGTGGGTTTGAAGGCCTGAGAAACAGAGAAGATTCTCCTGTAGTTCTCTTTAAGGACCAGAACATTTTCGATGAGGATTTATACCCTGGTATGAAAGCAGAAGATTTTCTGCTTGTAATTATGAATGCTTCCCAGAAAGATATGTTAAAATTTTATGAAAATGATACCATATGCTTGGACTTCACACACGGAATTAATGCATATGGGTTTGATTTAGCCACATTGTTAGTTTTGGATGATAAGAGAGGGATTTCCAGCAGCATTCATTTTAAGCAATCGACAAGATTCTACAGCATTAAAACTGGCATTTGCGGCTATTAAGGAACATGCATGTATTGCTCCAAAAGTTTTGCTGACGGACGATACAGAATCTTTTTTTAATGCCTGGAAGACTGTTTTTGGTATTCCTGAGAAAAGACTATTGTGTACATGGCATGTGGATAGAAGTTGGAGACTTAGTATTTCCAGATTAATAACGAAGAAGGAAATTCAAGTTGAAGCTTAAAAGATTGTTCGAAGTCTTTTAGTAGAAACAGATGAAGCAGCATTTGATATCATGTTAAAAGAAGCACTGAAGATGTTTGATGAAAAGGAAGATATGAAAGAATTTAAAAGATATTTTGAACAAACATATAGCAAGCGAAGTGAAGTATGGGCCTATTGCCACAGGAAGTGGTATGGAATAAATACCAATATGCATATTGAAAGTATGCATAGGACGATTAAGTATGTGTACCTCCAAGGAAAAAAAGTGAAGCGACTCGATAAAGCATTATTTAATCTAATGAAATTTGTAAGAGATTGAGTATTTGATCGACTTATTTCTTTGGAGAAAGGTAAGGTATCGTCAAAAATAGCTCAGCTGAGGAAAAGGCATAAAGTTGGCCAAAGTTTAACCAGCTTATGCATTCAAAACAATGAAGAAGAATGGTCAGTTTGCTCTACAAAAGGTAAGGACATATATATTATTTAAAAAAATGTTACGTGCTCGAAAGAAGGCATTTTGATGTGTAGGGAATGCAACCACTGTTTGCATAATTTTACATGTACTTGCATTGATAATGCAGTTCAGTGGAATATGTGCAAACATATTCATTTTATTTGCAGCAAAAATTTAAACAAAGAAAGACTTTCCAGACATTCACATTTAACAGATGAAGAGATGATTATTTGCGAAGATCGTAAAATTTTGGAAAAAGAAGCTCATGTGGATAATTTGAAGGCCACATCTACAAGGACAGAAATTTCCAAGGAAGAATTTAAGAAAGAATGCATGCAACTAGTAGATAAAGCATCCCCAGAACATTATGGTAGTATTTTAAGTTTTCTAAGAAATGCTGTTGATTCATCACAGTTATTCCCTACACCATATCAAGAAATTGCATCGAAAAACATGAATATGGAGCCACCAAATAAAAAGATAAAGACTCAGAGATATGTTTCAACAAAAAAGACGACTTCTCGAAAAACCTCAACTACATTGAAAAAACCTACACATGAAGAATGTCAAAGTATGTCAACAAGTCTGGTTTTGACAGCAAAATCAGTTTAAAATGTTAATTTTTGATTTTAACGTTATTTTTTCAGTATGCATGTGCAATATTTGTATTTTTTAGGTGTTTTTAGATCATAGTGCAATATTATAGTGCAATGCTGATTAACTAGGAGTTTAATAATTCCTAACGATTTATGTGTAAGGGCAATACATGTATGTTCCTTTTTATTATAGGCAGTTTTAGATATAGAGTTCCTGATTCACAAGTAGGCATTTAAAAAATTTTCTGGCATATGTAATGTGCAATATATATGTTCCTTTTTACTGTAGGTTTGCTGTATGTAAAAACTCCAGGTTTACAATGTTTCTACTAGTTGATTTAAATTTAAAAAAAAAAGGATACATTTGAACTTTTGCAAATGGATAACTGTATAAAAATGAGCTGGTTATATACATTAAATTTAAAGTCTCAATAGTAATGATATTGTAACAACTTAAAGATTTCTTAACTGAATAAAAACTCATATCTTATTTGAAATCACTTTCCCGTTAAAATAATTGTCATAGTTAATTCAGTCATGTTTAATTCTAAATATTACAGGTGATTTACAAACAAAAACTTAATTACATTTTTTCAGAAGTTAATTTTGTTCCCTATCCTAAAGATACCCATTTGTAGAGGCTCAACTGTATTCACTTCTCTGTGGCTGCTACCTTGACGTGGTAGAGAAGCTTAAATATCATTTGAAATTTCAAATGGTATAACTAAAAGCAGTCTCAAATTGAATTATTCATAATAAAATTTCAGTTTAGGAAAACTAAAATACACATTCTGTATTTTAATGTATTCCTCTTTATATCTAGAAAGAAGTATACTTCATTTATAATTCAAATACATCACATATGTGTAGTTGTAGCAAAAGAGAAATCTAAATAAAATTCTATAATTATTCTAAGTACTTTTTTTGTCTCAAACTACTTGATCATTATCAAATAAGTGTGAGTTTAGCATCTTCTGAATTATGTAAATATGGCCTAACACAAATGTAAACATAGATCTATGACATTAGGAGTAGGTTAGTTATCACTCAAAAAGTTTAATTAATGTTGGTTCACACTTACTTCTGAATTCTATTAAAGCAAGAACTAAGTCAAAAGAATGCATGTAAATAAAAATAATTCTGAATAAAACTAGTGTAATACCAAAAACTTCAAACACACAAAATGCATCCATCAATCTTTGATTGTTAAGTTATTTTTTAATCTTTTTAATAATATTTATTATGTAATGATTTTAAAGAAAAAAAATT